>JAQZBX010004312.1:0-53474 GCA_029593785.1 Cabassous unicinctus | reverse complement strand
AATACAGCATTTTCTTTGAATGCTAATGTGGTTAAGTATTCTTTCATTTGTTTCTTGGAAATATTTTTTTTTCTTTTTGGAGTGTCTGTTAATTTTGTTTGCCCAGTTTTCTATTTTGGAATTAGTAAAGATTCTTTAGCAAAGGATGGGTTGGATCTTGACAAGGGCATCCCATGTAGAAGGATCAATGAGTCAGGGTAGAGACTGGAAAGATCTCACAAAACAGACTCAGGAAAAGAAAGTGTTAGGGACAACAAAGGGAATAGAGAGACAAAAGATGTCAGAAAACCTGTAACAGGTTGTATATTGGGAGGACACTGAATGTCCCCTTAGGGATTTGCCTTCATCCAGAGACAATGGAGAGAAATCTGACCCAAATGGGGCAATACCAGGAAGAACATTCTGGTGACAGCATAGAGTTTGACCCAGGAGGGATGGTCCAGTCTAAAAAGTTCAAGAAGAGAGGAATTTAATGCTGGGAAAGGGTTACAAGGATACAGGAGCCAAAGGGTGAAGTAGGTAAAGAAACCCTAGATTAAAAAAAGATGCCAGAGCCTTGTACTATGCCCCCATGCCCACATGCCCACACTTAGTGCTGGCAGCCAGAGACCACAGGGAGCACTGGCTCCCATTGCTGCCACTTCTGGAGTCACCAAAACTGCTGGGACCTGCAGTTCGCCAGTGGTGGCCTGAAATACCACTCCCTGCAGGCAAAAATATAATGGCTTCCTTGCCTTCTAATTTCCTACCAATTTCTCCCACTGGCAGAGCATAATTGGAAACATAAGCAGACAAGGGAGTTTGGGAAATGTAGTTTCCAGGCTCCCAGGCCTTGCCCCACAGAGCACAGCAGGGTCTGAATTCCAATAGACCAAATCCAGTACAAGATGGGACACAGGAGGGTGCCCAAGGCCAGGATGTGGCTCACTCTGGAGGAAGAAGGTCTGTCTTCTAGGTCTAGCTCTGCTATCAATACGCTGTAACCACTCTAAGGCATGCATAATAGTTCAGGACATAGGCTCAGTATCTTCAGTTGCGAAGTGGGAAAGAACACCTACCTAAAAGGCTTAAATGAGTCACTGTAGGTAAAATGCTTAGAGCAATGCCAGGAACACAGGAAGCATTCAACAAAGGATAGCTACTGTTATTACTGGTACTCTGATATCAATTTCTCCATCTGTAAAGAAAAGAAAGGGAGGGTTAAGTTATCTTTGCTTCTCTCTAACTAGCCAGATGAAAAAGAACTAACAATTACATTCATTCTGAGCCTGATAACTGTACTGGATTTTGGAGATGCAATCCCTGCCTCCAAAGTCACAGTCTGATGGAAAGACAGGCAAATAAAGAAGGAAATCATTATAATTCAAAGCAAAATGTTATCGGTGATAGAAGAGATATATAGGGATAGAGAGAATAAATACAGAAAGTTGTAAAAGAGTACAGAGAACTTTTTTGGGGAGCATAGTGGAAAAATTCAGAGTCCACTTTAAATCCAAAGTCACCCTCTTGTGACCTTGGGCAGTTCACTTAGCCATGCCGCTTCAATTTCCTGAAGTAAAAATGGAGATAATTTAAAAACAAAACAAAACAAAATCTATCTCACAAAGTGGTTGTGAAGATTAAAGGAACTCCAGTCTGTAGAGTCCCTCTTGTACTACCTGGTACAGAGCTGTGCTCAAAGGATGATCATTATTGTAATTCCAGTGGTTCACGAGAAAGGTAAGAGGCCTGAAGTAAAGTAATGGAAATGGAGAGAGGCGGGGGGCAGCTAAAGAGGGACTTATCCTTCCAGGACCGCTTAATTCCGGTGAATAAAGTTAGAGACGCGGTGAGATACCCGTCACAGGTGCAGGCCGCGAGGGGGCGCCCGGGGACCTCGGCGTCCTTGTTGCCCGTGGCAACCCACCGCCCTAGGCACTGGTGCGCTTCTGAGGCACCACGCCGGAGCAGGGAGGTGGCTCTGAGCCGCCGCGCCACTGAGCTTATGGTCGGCGAGAAGGCGATACGGAGGGCCGCCGTCTCCACCGGCCCCTCCCTGGAGTTATGCACCTACCCCTCCTCCCTGGGTTCCTCGGTCGCGGCCACAGCGTTGGAGCAACTCTTTGCCTTGGGTGAGAGACCCGAAGGCGCCGGGAGGCAGGTCTCCTTCAAGGTGGTGCGGGGGCGGCGCTCGGTGAAACTCCTCTTCGGGAATCCCAGGACTTCCCTGGCGCTAGTAGCGCCTCTTCCGGCTCCTTGGAGGCTGGGGGAGAGGGAGCGGTCCAGATAGAGCCAGGTGCGAGCTCTCCTGCTCTAAGGCAGTTGGAGTGACTCGGCCCAGCTTATACTAGTAGCTGGTGACAAATCCCGGAGTCCAGGCCACTGTCCTTCCACTCCCACTTGCCTCTTGACCGGAGTACCTACTTGCATTTAGATTACGTATTGGATTTCGGTTTGTCTCTTCCCGCCTTTTCTTTGCAAGTTAATTTCCTCCAATACTTTGTCTTGGCAAACTGGAGAGTTTAACAGGCAAATAGAAAATGGAGTGTCTAAGAGGCTTCTGTAGCAGAGGCAAGGAAATTAGATCCTTGGTGCAATGCTAGCTTAAAAAGGATGTTTAGGAGATGCAAACAGAAAATGACCGTAAATGGAGCCAGGTTAAAATGCTTCTTCAGTTAAAGAGCTGAGCCAGAAAATTAAGTCACCTGTTTAAGGTAAGCCATTCCAAGACATTCAGCGCAAAAACCACTTAGACTAAGCAACAAAGCTTCTCATTGCTTCATTATTTCAGGATAACTATATTGATTTCTATTATACTGTTACTGTTAGTTTTGGTATGGTTTCTTTTTTCCTTCTTAGTTGAGCTAATTTAATTTCACAATTCTTGTGAGATAGGCTTCCACAAGTATTAGCATGTAGAATAGTAAGCACTGAAGAGGTTTGATTATTCACATCTATCCAAAATCATTGTCAAGGATAGAATGAGGGTCTTGAACTATCTTTATGCTTGATCTCTAGATAAGCATGCTCATTCAACTTATGTGCAAATACTTTTTCTGCTAATAATTTCCAGACCCTCAGAAAGTTTTTCATAGGAGAAAAGTTCATCAAGCCTTCTTGTCCTGAGTGTGAGTTATAAAACATGTAGCATTCCTGTCCATTTGCAAGCAGGAACAAGCTTGTGCTTATTTATTCCAAGGAAGTAAAGGAAAGAAGATAGCTTGCAATGCCTGTCTGTCTCTCTCTAACACACTCTTGCTTGCAAACCCGGTAACTGATTTCACTTGATTTGAGAGCTTAGTTCATTAAGGAGAATCCAAGTTTCCCCAAAACAGAAGGTAGAAATTGCTATTTACTCTTCCAAGTGGTGAGTATGGCCATTAAGAGCATGAACCCTGGATTCAGACCACTTGGGTTTGATCCACTATAGATCAGTTCTATGACCTTGAAGAAGTGACATGACCTTCAAAAGCCTTAGATTTCTCACCTGTGAAATGGGAATCCTCATATGGTCCTAAGAATCATTTTAGATAGAATGCATCTCATACATGAGGACCCAGGCATGGCATCCATTTTGACAGGGTCTGTGATGCAGTGATTACAAAGGCAAGGAAAGAAGAGGTTCCACTGTACTCTCTTCTATTTATTATTTTTTTTCTTTCCTTCTCCCTCTGTTTATTTCTTTGTCTTCATTATCTTTGTCAACATTTCACAGACCTTTCTTCTCAGGTGCTTTCTACTTAGTGTGTGGGAAAAGAGGAAACATTGGAAGTATGACAATGAATGAAAAGGGCTGGAAACTCTGCCTCTCTCACACCTACCAGTTACACAAATATTTAATCTCATCCCATGAAAAGAATTTTGTCACAGAATTTCAAAAGACATAATGAATTTTTAACAATTAATTCAATGTGTGGTTTTTGGCAAAATATATTTAGATTATGTATGTAAACAAACATATCCATATATGTGAAACCATTTTTAATCAAATCTACATTATAGGCATTTTATATTTATTTCTCCCATACATGCTTATTCATTTTTTTATCCTATCCTTTACAGACCCCTTCTTTGTACCAGAAGAGATGCAAAGATGAATCTTGAGAGGAGTTTGTCCTCAAAGCACATAAAATATGTACCTAAATCAAACTACTATAGAATAGGAAATAAGTACAAAAGAGATTCATGTAAAATGCTATAGAAATTCAGAAATAAAAGATGTAACTTCCAGTTGAGTAAGAATATGAGCTAGATGTTAAAGTGGTAAGTGAGATTTGGACAGATAAAGATCTTAATTTTAAAAAAAAAAATTTTTTTTTTTTTTTAGAACAATCGCTGCAAACTGACTATTTTAAATGTGATGAAGAAGCTAGGACCTTTCTTAAGGACATTGCTGTAGCTGTTAAGAAATTGGTATTGTCTTATCTATATGAGCTATTTTTTCAGTCTTCTATTTATTTCTTCTTCAAACTCTAATTTAGTGCCCGCTCTGTTTGAGGTACTTAAATAGATGAATAGGGAAAATAACTACTCTGAATTTAAAAATATTTTCCCCTCAATTTACTAACCATTTGCACCAACATTTACCACTCGGGGAGTGTGGCCTGATTTTCCATGCAGAAACCTGAATTATGGACCTGTGCTATGGATGAAGGCAAGCCCAATTAGTAGAAGCAATACTGGAGATTCAGAGCTCAGTTAAGGTGGCCCACAAGAACATATGCTTGGGACACCATTATGTGAGCATTGCTAAAAAACAAAACAAAAAAAACAACCACCAACAGCTGAATAAATCAGATTCAGGGTCCCATTTTAACAGTTTTCTTCAAGCAATTCTTTACGGAACTGGTGAATGACTGATTATTTGGCATCTCTTCCACGGAAGAATGTGCTATTCAGAGAAAAAAAAAAATCTTCCAATTACACTAACCTGCTCCCATAAAAGACACATTGAAGAAATACTTAAGGAATTTACTTCTGAAGTGTCACAGACATGTCGGTTTGACCCTGGATGAGACTACCCCAGCTTGGTCAGAATGGCAAAGTCTCTTTATTTGATTTTAAAATATCGACTAAGAATCTACTACATACCAAATATGTAGAAATATAGATGTAGAGTAAATGAATTTGTGTCTACTAACTGCTGATGAAAATTAATCTCATTACTTTATAAATATGGTCTAGATAATTATATATGTAGTTATTACATAAGTATACTTTATAATCCCACTTAATTTAATACATTTATGTAGGCATGAAGTTTTTTTGTGTTGGGCTACACTGTGGGTGGTCCTGTGGAAATTTTTTTCCCCTGCTTTGCTCTTTTAGTTGTGCCTTTTCTCCAGGATTTGAAGGAGCCAGACAGTTGTGGTGTGGCTAATTATCTAGAAGACTCCATTTAATAGCTGAACTGTGAATTCCTAAAAATAACAAATACCTTCTTCATTTTTAAAAGAAATAAATTTTCATTGTTATAAGAGTGACATATGTTTACTCTGAAAAATTTAGGAAAAAAATAGATAAGCCACAAAAAAAAAAAAAAAAAGGAAAGAAAAACCCACTGTGATCCCATCACCTGAAAATAATCACAATGAAATCTTTGATGAATATCCTTTCTATTATCAGGGTATGTGTACCTGCATTTAATTTTACTTTTACAAAAGAATGATCATGCTCTGCATATAGTGGTGTAATCTACTTTTTTTGGTACTTCATAAAATATAACGGGCAATTTCTGAGGTCGTAAAGTAGCTATAGCCATTACAACCATTTACTTAAAAGATTATTTCTCTTTTTTGCACGAATTTTCTAGTGATTTTTTCCTTTTTTTAAAAATAGGCCCACCTAAAAAATTGGTAGCTCCACCTGATTTTTTCTTTGGATTCATGTACAAGAGAACACGTGCCCTCTATACACCCAGCTGTATTTTTGTAGGCAATTTCCGTTTTCTAATTAAGTAGCTTGATTTCTCAATGTTACCCTTTTTGTTGAAGTCTTTCCTTTTAAACTGATTGATATTGAATATAAGAAGTACATACACATAGGGAAAAGATGATTTCTGAGTAGATGAAAATCGGCAGAAATTAAGTGATAAAAATTAACAATGATACCTTAAAAACTGATTGTGGAGTAGATTCTTTTCACACTTTCTGTTCCAAATAAAAATAATGGCTCTACATGTTTTAGGACCTCTGAAAACATCTATAAGGCATTGTTTAGGAAATTAATCTTGTTATTTTAGTGTCTTAATTTTTAAAGATGTAATTTAAATTTTCAGGAAGAAATGAGAAAAACCACAATTGATCTTCTAGAAATTGAAAGCATGGAATTCAGCAGACTATATTTCCTATTGCACGCTCTTCCCAAAGACTTTAGGAGAGAAATGGAAGGTACTTTTGAAGATAGCAACTGTAGAAATTTAGTTGCCTTAAAAGAAAGATATAAACAAGTACATGTAAAACAAGATGAGTTTAATAGTTATTACATGTCTAAATACAGCTAGAAAGCATACACAACACCATGAGATCCTTAATAATTTTCCTTTACATTTTATGTGGAAATAGCATATATAAACCTTGAAGGCATATATATCAGTTTCTAAATAGACTAATGATATATGGATCAACACATTCCAAATTCATACTTACCCAATTAAATTAGGTTAAAAAAAATAAAGAACACTTAAAAATTCAATAAGAAAAATGCAGACAACCCAATGGAAAATGAACAAAAGAACTGAAAAGGCAATTCACAAAAGACAACTCAAATGACCAATATATATACAAAAAAAGTTCTCAATCTCATTCGAAATGCAAATTACCACCAAATGATATGCCATTACACATCTTCCAGAATGCTTAAAAGTAAAGACTGACAATTTCAAGAGTTGACAAGGATGTAGAGCAACAGGAAATATCATCACTACTGGTGGAAGTGTAAATTGGTACAATCATTTAAAAAACTACCTGACATTATCTATCAGCAAATAGACCTAGCAATTTAGGCACCTCCTTGTAAAGAGCTCCCCTGGCACCGCATCTCCACTGAGCGGTTTGGCAGTGAGTTCTGAGCTTCCCCCAACACCTCAGAGGGTGGATTTCCAGCAGGTTCTACTAGCACTGCACCTTAGCCACTTCTTTGCCATCCAGTAAGCCACTGCCCTCTCCAACCAGGTCTGGCTCTCAGTCCTGGAGGTGCTTTGTCCTTGAGTACTCTATCGCCGCCACAAGGACAGTAGCTGCTGCTTATGCCTGCTAGTCCTCTAGCCTTCAGAATTCTCTTTATTTCTTACTTGGCAATCTTTCTTTCCCAATCTTATGTTGTAGTTAATTCTGCATATTAAACTTCCCCTGTTCAATTTACTATGGGATTTCTGTCTCCTAATTGTAACCTGACTGACACAATAGGTTATAAAACAATATGCTTGGTGTTGGTCTGGTTTTGCATGGTAAATACAACAAACTACGTATGCAGAGAAAAACAATAATACTTTTACAATCAGGGCAAATATTTTAGAAGAGAAAAATACCTTGTTAGCTTATAAAGTCCTTGATACACACTGAGTATTTCACATAAGTAATTTATTTAGCCTTCTGCTGTACACCCTGGCTTCTTCAAGGTGGTCCTGGGACCAGCAGCACCAGCAGCACCATTAGAAATGCAGAATCTCAGGCCCTACCCCAGACCCACTGAATGAAAATCTGCATTTCAACAAGACCCTTGGGTGATACATATGCGTATTTGAGACACACCATTTGAGAAGCCCTGTTAAAATGAACAAGTTAATAGTTTGACAAACTAGAAAAAAAAAAAATAGCCTAGCTCTCTCAAAGTAACTACTAACTAGTTTCCAGGGAATTTGTTGTGTAGAAATGGGCGGTTCAATTCCTCTTTAAACAGCAATGCTCACAAAGCCATACATATTGACCGTCTGTCTGTTGTGCACAAAAGTAATCCCCTGAAGTCTTATATGATTACACTGATTTATTATTCATTGGAATAATTAGTTCTTTAATTCTCTGTGTTCCCAGAAAGCAGAGCCTGAGGCAATGACTTTTATAGTTATTTTACTGGGAGTGCAATTCAGAGAGCAGGCAGGTGAAATAAGGGGAGAGAAGCAGGGAGAAGGGAGAGCCAGGGGGGGGGAGCAGTGCATTATGATGTTGGCTGCCACCAAATGCAACCAATTGATTATGAGACCACACCTTCAAGACACAGTGTCACTTCTCAAGACTAACTATAAGTGTGAGAAAGGGGGAAACATAGATGCATGGGTTCCTGCCCATCACTGGTCCCGTGTTTGCCCTGTCTCCCACACTGTCAGGTTACAAGTGCATAGGTTTGAGTGTGCAGGGAAGCCCCACGTGGATAGAGGTGACAGGGCAGTCCTAGGTCAAGAGGGGAGTAGTGGCCAGAGCAGGCAGGATTCAGAAGTTGTCAGTCTTTGTCTGAAATTGTTCAGAGCCCATAGAAAGCTGGTCACCATAGCAGCAGCTGGGAAAAAAAAAAAAAGAAGAAAGAATTAATAGGTGAATTTGAGAGGATCCAAAATGGCAAATAAGAGGCGTCGGATGCAAGAACGTAGTAAAAGCATTATTTCAGTGACAGCCATAATTTGTCCATGATTTGAAAAGTCAGTATTTACAATCAAGTAATTGAGTAACTTTTCCACTTACTTTAAGAGTGTGTCAGAGATGCCCGCAAGTTAAATCTTACTGAGATAAATGGATTACGAATAAGAATTGCAGGGATCAAAGCTGAAGCTGATTTTCTGAAGAAAAGAATTCTTGAACAGAAAGAAAAAAACGAAGCTCTGGGGTAGGTATTTCTCATTCAGTGCTTGAGGAAATGGGGGTGTGGGGCTGAGTGGGAGGATTGTCCTGAAGAGTTTGCCCTCTGATCTGAGCTGGTGCAGGGCAAGTCGAGAGATGAAGATGAGTTGTGGAAGGAGGTGGCCTAGGCAGAGAAGGGCTGTGTGGTGGTTCCAGAGGGCTGGGGAGAAGAGCAGAAAATCTTCCAACCATCGCAGCCAGGAGACAAGTAAAATTTCCAAGGCAACCCAACTTCGCAGCAGCAACTACTAAATCACACGCTGCCTAGCATGCCACCTCAAAGACAGAGGCACAAGGTCATTTTAGTTTCCATTTGAGTAGAATTAAGTTTACAAATCTCTACCACCAAAGCAAGAAATCTTGCTGGGTATTGTATTGTAAATATAGTATTGAGTGAGATGTATCTGGCTTAGTTGCATAAAAATACTCAGTCAAAATCTACTGGAGGGCTGAGGATGGGATTGGTTTCCAGAAGGTCCCAGATTTTATCCATAATGAAACGAGACAATATATGTCACCGCCCAGGGTCTGAAACCTGTTAGTTTCCTTTCCCTTCATTCCTGAGGCCTCATTTTTTCTATCTGTAAAATGGGGACCACAACTCTTGACTTACCCAGCTCATAAGAGAAAGAGACATGCTCTGAAAGAAAAATCAGCAAAAGTAGGAATGGCTCAGAGAGCACTGTGTGCAAATTTGCAAGACTGTTGCAGAAATACCAGAATGTGGGTTTGCCAAGTGAGAAATGTTCAAAGAACTCTAACTGTAGTTCTCTCATCATGGAGAAAACATCTTCTTGGGAAGCCAAAATAATCAGAGGTTGCCTGGTGCACAAGATAACAAAGTGTCAGGCATCAGGTGGAGGACAAGGCCCAGGGATGCATTTCTCAGAGCAGGCCCCACAAGAATACCTGGTATGGGAGATACTCAAATGAAAAAAATGGTCCACGATCACACAAGTTTGAGAAATACTAAATACTCTTACCCTTGTTGGGGATTCACATGCCGATTTGTGTATGGAGCATATTAGCCACAATTGCTGGAGACTGCCATATAAACTAGATTTTTATTTCTAAACGTATAAAGAGAGTGAGAATGCCTAGGCTGGATACTCACATTAACTGGTCAGCACCATCTCACCTCTACACATTAGTGATTGTCAGCCTTGAGTGTGTATTGTATAGTCTCACTAATATGAAATAATTAGGATAAGCAAATTCATGGGGTCAGAAATTAGAATATAGGTTACCAGGGGCCAGGGTGGGAGTAGGGAATGAGGAGTTAATGCTTAAATTGTACAGAGTTTCTATTTGGGATGATGGAAAAGTTTTGATAATGGATGGTGGTGATGGTAACACAACGCTGTGAACATAATTAACAGCACTGAATTATATATTTGAATGTGGTTAAAAGGGGAAATTTTTAGGCTGTATATGTGTTACTAGAATTAAAATTAAAAACAGCAACATAAGACTGCACAACACAAACAGTGAACCCTAATGTAAACCATAGACGATAGTTAATAGTACTGTTGTGGCCAGCGGAAAGAAACCCAAGCGGCACTCTTGAGGGTACGGATGAACAAAATTTTATTATGCGTGGGCCCAGAGGAGAATTCAGTCTCCAAATTCTGAGCCCTGTTTTCTGATTTTCATAAGCAGGCAAATTCCTGAGCAAGCGGGAAGGCAGGGTTACAAAAGCAGAGGAGTGAGGTTAGCTTATCTTCCTAAAAGCTGAGGGTCATTAGGGAGGAAAAGAGTCATTATCTGTTTAGAGTTGTAAATTTCAATTCAAAGGGGCAGGTGGGGAGTGCTTAGGATTCCATGAAGAAAAGGGGGTAGGAGGGGAGAAAGGGACAGAAGGGAGTTTATTTTCCTAAAGCTGTGGGTTTCTGCCCAGGGGGGTTAGGGTCCCAGCACTTCCCTTATCAGTACAATTATAAAAATATTCTATCATCACTTGTAACAGATGTACCACACCAATGCAAGGTGTTAATAATAGGGGGGTATATGGGAACTCTGTATTTTTTTATTCATGGTTTTTCTGTAAACCTAGAACTTCTCTAATAAGAACCAGACAAACCCGAGTGTACATCAGAAGCACCTGGGGGGTTTGTTAAACTACTAATTACTGAACCCACCCCCAGAGTTTCTGATTCAGGTCTGAGGTAGGGGCCAAGAATTCACATTTCTAAGAAGTTCCTGGGCTCTGCTGCTGCTGCTGCTCCTGACCACACTTTGAGAACTACTGCCCTAGATAAATCTTTATGGAAAGGCAAATTACAAACAGGTCATTGCTTGGTGAGCCAGAATCTTCAAGTTACCATCACTTGCTGCATCCATTTTTCTTTCTAGAAATATATATACCAAGGTTCCCTCACACTTATGGCCAGTGGTGAGCACATCTCCTTTCTTGGACAATCCTTAAAAATTGGATATGTGCTTGCCCTTGATGTCTTTTCCTTAGGTTTCACATTCAGTCTGTCAGTCCTCTCTCCTTTGCACAACCCACCACAATGCACCTAATTGTTTTGATTGTTTTGTTCTGTTCTGTTTTTTATGCTTCCTTGAGGCCATGTGAGCTTGATCCTGATTGATTCTTTCTCTGGATCCCTGAAGCACACTATCTGACCTCCTCACTGAGCCTCTAGTCCAGGATTCTCTCTATTATATTTCTCTTGGGGAGTTCAACGTCTGGAAATTAAACTTATCAATAGCCTGTTTACACTTTCCTGAGCCTTGGCCCACAGCCCACCTGACTTAAACAGTCTTTAACTCCAGGCATTAGCCAAGGGAAAAAGGTCTTTATATTGTAGGTGCTTTTAAAAAGGAAAATATAGAAATGGCACCAAGTGTCCCTCCTCCAAGTCTTTTATCGTTAGCCCTGGGATAGATATTTCCCTGCAATCTTTATGTCTTCCTCAGGGTGGAGGTGGCCAGCAATGGATTCATGAGCTTAATGTCTCCTCTTGAACCCAGATTTGGCATGTCTGGGAGAAAAGAAGGTTCAAGTTAGGTTTCAAGTGTCCTCTGAACAGTGAAGATGGACTCGGCCCTCTTAGAGTGCCCCCTTTACTCCTAACTCTGTCCATCAGAGGAAAGCTAGCTTTCTCCTGGGCCCTCCCTGCAGGGCTATGGCATCAGAAGTTGGGTGGAAGTGTGGTGGGATGCTTATCTTTCTTTGGCTTAACTA
The DNA here is from genome assembly GCA_029593785.1 of Cabassous unicinctus. Taxonomy (NCBI): domain Eukaryota; kingdom Metazoa; phylum Chordata; class Mammalia; order Cingulata; family Chlamyphoridae; genus Cabassous; species Cabassous unicinctus. The sequence continues at coordinate 41,474 of JAQZBX010004312.1, read as the reverse complement.
CTTTATCTTAGGATAAGATGGATATGGCAATGCTATGTATAAAATTATTTATCTGGCTAAATCCCATTTTCCTTTTCAAAACTGTTGATAAAAATTGTATAGCAAAAGCCTGGGGACCCCTGGGAGCCAAAAAAACAAAACCAGAAACAAAGCCCATGCCCTTTTGAGTTTCTTGTTTATCTTTTGAAATTTGAAATCCCCACTAAGGCAGCTGACCCAGATAGCCAATTAAGCTTCATTACCTTTGACCTAATACGAAATAAAGCCCACCTGCCCTAAACCCACCCCTGTAAGATGAACAAACCATCGTCCAATCAATGCATGTCAAGCTAACTTCTTTTTTATGTCTGTGAAAATCGTGTGACATACCTAGAACCCAGGAGCTACTTCCGTTCCGGCTTCCTTTGTTGCAGCAAAACACTGGTGCCCAGAATAAAATGCTGTAGTCTGAAAATGCAGCTCCAATTTGTCTTTTTTTTTTCCTCCAAAATTAATAAACTTTATTTCAACTTCAAAAAATAAAATAACAGACAAAAAGCAGATTAACAAATTATGGAAGCATTAGTTTAAAAAATCCAGTCCAAGCACAGTTATCTTATTTAATCTTTCCTTTAACTTTTTAATTGAAGTTTATCATTCATACATGAACATATATAAACAATAAGTATATAGTAAAAGTTGTAAACTTACCAAACAAACGTGCATATCATCATCCAGGGCTCCCATATATTTCCCCACCACCACCACCTTGCATTGTTGTGAAACAATTGTTACAAACTATGAAAGAGCATTATCAAAATATTACTACTAACTATAGCCAATATCAATATCAAAAAGTACTTGGTGTACTTTTCCCAATTTTTCTTTCACACTATTCTGAATCATTGCATACTTAAACCAAAATATCCCCAAAGTTACTATCTGAACCCCTCATGGTAAGTGGGGCTGCGTGGGGAGAGGCAGGGCCACATGATAGTTTTGTGGTGGAAAACAGTTGAAAGGTTGACATTTGTTTTGTGTTTCCTTCTGTCGTCATCTCAACTAAGTATAGACTTATAAATTAGGGATCCTGTACAATTTCTCTCTTCATGATGGCCTGTATCACCAAACAGACTTTAAATTCTTTTCCTAAGAGCAATATTTTTCATGCTGTGACTGAGTGAATGATTCTTCTCTCCTAGTGAAAAGCAAGGGGACCTTGCCGAGAGGCACAAAAAGTTTGTCCTGGCACTCAACCACACAATGGAAAAAAAAGCTTCTGCAATTATTTACATAAATGAAACTTACACCAAAATAAACTTGGAGAAAGAAGATATTGCATTGAATAAAAAGCACTTTGAAGAAGTAGAGGCACAAATCGAAAAGGAAAGAGAAGAATATTTGTTAAGGAAAGAAAAACTGAATGCTGAGGTAAATGGCATGATTTATATATTTTTTAAAGATGCAGAATTGTACAGAATCTGGGGCAGGGAATGGAAAATCATTTATTTGTTCTCAAGGTTAGCAGTCTTCTTCACAGTAGTTGTCATAACTTCTGGGAACCTTGGGATGGGAAGAGAGCAGGATACTCAGGGATATTTGGAGCCTCTTGGGGAAGACATTTGATTGCCGTTCGTGAGAAAGAATATAAGTGACAGAATTTGTAACCCTGCTCATATGCAGCCCTATAAGGACTAGGAATTTGCCTTCATCTCATCTGGCTGCCTTTAACAATTCTGAGGCTGTGTCTCTCTGGACGGAACCGGGGTTTTTCAGACAGAGCTGCCTGCCCTGCTGGAGCCTGGGCTCCTGCTGAATCAGTCTGAGAGCCGGTCGGATTGCAGATGGGAGGGGCAACGCCAAGGGCCTCAAAGAGGAAAGAATGTTTTGAGACCAATAGTTTTTTTGTTGGTGGGAATGGGGATAACTACCCCATCTTGTTTCACCCCTGTGGGTGAAACGATCTGCTCTGAGGTGTTACTTAGAACTCACAATCAGAATGGCTTATGTTCATTTCTTCTTTGTTCTGCTTCCAGTTGCCCCAGGAAAGGTAGGCCAGCCCCAATACTAGGTGTTCCCAGCAGGGGTCTTCTGCTGGGAGGAAGGGCATAGCTCGCCATGCTGAGCTCTGATGGTCATGCTCACCCTCTCAGTTTTTGTAATTGGCATAATCTTGGGTTGTAGACGCAGGAAATTGGACTCGGGGTTGTTTCCCTGCTGTGTTAAAATAAAAGGGGGCAGGGAGAAAGAAAGTTTATTAAATTGCTTTACATGAGTCTTAATTAAAGTTTAGAGGAATAAAATCTGGTAGCTAATGACACTTGGTTCACACTTGAATTGATTCCATAAGCCTTTGGCTGTTTTTCATTCTAATTAGGTCTAAGCTTCTTCAATATGCCTTAAATGTGTCCACCTCTTCAGTAATAATTTTACATTAAGCTAGTTATTGTTTTCCCTGAGCCAGATTAACTCAACCTAATAATCTTTGTAGTTGGCATTTTGTGAAGTCGCTGGTAGGGAGTCAGTTGGGCAGTCTGCAGTTGCTAAACAGAATTTCCAAAAGCTAAGCTATCTGGACCTTTTCAAGGGTTAGCCAAGGCTTAGCCTTGGGCCTCCCCTCACTGGGGTAGACCTTACTTGGATTTATTTTTATCACAATAAAGTGGAAGTTTCAAGAGAAGGGTCAAAAGGGGTTTTGCTGTTTTCATTCCCTAGACCCAACAATGCGAAGCAGCATTCACATTACTGCCAGTTTCCAGCCATCTGCTGAAGGCAGGATTATTTTCTCTCTGAACTGTCCAGAACCCTCAAACTGGCATGGTTCACCTAATTTACAGGAGCAAGAGTGGGTTTTATCTCTGTGGCCACAAAGGGTAAAGACTTCCAAGGCTTTGGGGGTTGGTGTGTCTATCCCTTTTCTTTATTTCTGAGTCAGAAACAGCTGGTCAGTGGTGACATCCAATCAGAACATTGCCCACCAGAATGGAAGCTCCAGAGGGCGGGAGTTTTGTCTGTTTTATTCATTGCTGTGTCCTTAGCACCAAGAATAGTGCCTGACACACATGGCACATGGTAAGCACTCTATAATATTAGTGTATTCAATGAATGAGTAACTAACTTCATTTTAAACTCTAGGGATAAGCTTCTTCCTTCCTTCCTATTCTTCAATATAAATGTTAAAAAGCAGAAAGGAGGGAAGCGGCTGTGGCTCAATCGGTTGGGCTCCCGATTACCATATGGGAGGCCCGGGGTTCAACTCCCAGGGCCTCCTGGTGAAGGCAAGTCGGTGAAGGCATGGCGTGATGAGCTGACGGCCCACGCGGTATGGTGAGCTGACGGCCTGCGCGGTGCAGTGAGCTGGCGCAGCAAGATGACCCAACAAAACGGAGGCAAACAGACACAGAAAATTGCAAAGCAAATGGACACAGCAAGGGGGGGGATAAATAAATAAATAAATCTTAAAAAAAAAAAAAGCAGAAAGGAAGCCTAGGGGACCTTCAGATAGGGAATTTGTGAACATTGCAGATTCTTCTTCCTTGTTGCTATTTGAATAGTCTATCTCAGGGGTCAACAAGCTTTTTCTCTAAAAGGCCAGATAGTAAATATTCTAGGCTTTGCACGCCATACTGTGGCAACTACTCAACTCTGCCATTGTAGCCTGAAAACAGCCATAGACAATGCCTAAATGAATGAATGAATGAGCTTAGCTGTTTATTTGCAAAAAAAGGGAGTGGCTGGATTTGGCCCAAGGGCAGTCTGCCTACTGTCTACTGCAGAAAGGGTACTAGTTAGGATGCTTTCACATGCAAACAGAAGTCCTTTCTCAACCTGCCTTAAAATGTAAGGGCATTTATTATCTCACACAGGAGGAAATCCACAGGTGGGACAGCCTCCAGGACTCATCCTTCCTCTCCTCCATCCTTGGTCCTAAAGCTGGTTTCCCTCATGCCAGTGACAATCGGACTATATGCTAATCACAAAATTTCATTTGTGTACATTTGTCCTCTGGTGCAAAGATAGTTGATAAAGATCATTTTCATCCAGAGTGTCCTCCTCTGGTGAAGCAGTTGGTGGCTTTGGTGACAGGCTACCAGATACTTGTTTTCATAGCTCTTCAATACAGAATTGAATGTACTTTCTCAGGTCTTACTACTTGTTCTTGATAATTCATGTTGCTAGGCAAATCCATGATGTGTCTGATTTTGATAAGAGGTGATTCACTTCATTGGGATCTGACCAGTGATCAGCATGTTTGATTTTGGTAAATGGTAAGAAGTTGCCCAGGATTGTGGACTGTCCCACCTTTAGTGATTTTGTTTGCTCTCTTTAGTCTATTTTGTTTCTTATTTTAAAATGTGAATTTATGTTCTCATTCCTTCCTTTGTCTCTCCTGATCTGCCAGCACACTGTAAATCTGGTAACCATTGTGATGGTGCTTTACCAGAAAATAACTATAATGGTAATTGCTTTTATAATTTGCTATTAATCATCACTGTTATTATTGCTCTTATGAATTTGCTGTTTCAGTATTCTATAATTACAGTTTGGCCCTTGTAATTTACTGGCATACCTACACTGAATGTGTTAGAGAAAAGATCTCTTGACAAATTGAAAAAAAATTCCTATATGTTGTTGTGCTAAAAGGCTTTCCATTGGTTTATTATATTTGTCACTATAGATTGATGAACTTAAAAGACTCTGTGAACTTAAAACAAAGGAGGCTTTTTCAAAGAAGAAAGAACTGGATAAATTAAAGTGTAAAATGTCAGAAATGAAAGAAACAGTTACTGCCAGCACAGTGGTAAGAAAGGACAAAATATGTTTTTCCAAGCCTGACTTGGGCACCTCAAATATACTGTTTTAAATAGCTGGTAGTGGGTGTTTTACAAAAGGAGCTGATTTTTTAAATTCATCTCCATGCCATAATGGGAGAATGTCTTTGGCATGTTAATGTTTCTGACACTTTCTTTAAAGCATTCTGGTGCAGTTTAGGTTTCCTTTTCTTCAGGAATATGGCAGGAAGAAGAAAGTTTCGAATCACATAGGTGTAATTGCATTTGATGGGACAAAATACTGTGAAAATGTTGATTGAAAAAAATGCATACAGAACTGACCAAATATGTTGATAGATAGAACACTTCCATGAGATTGCTTTATTTTACATAACAAAATTAATAACATGAACTTATATTACAACTGATTTCTTAATTCTGAATGTGTGATAATAGAATAAAATGTAGGCCCCCCAACTATACTAGATGTAGTAAAATTAATATGGAAAGGGAACCTTTTGTCAACTTATAATATAAAATACTTCAGGGCTCTGCACTTTCATAAAAAAATGACTGATGACATGTATTGAATGCCAGAAGTGTGAATATTTTGTGAGGATTATTCTTATTTTAAAGATGAGAAAAGTGATTAATGTTACTGTTGAGAATTGTATGTAAAAGTATATGGTATAACAGCATCCTAGTTTCCTAGGGCTTTTGAAACAAAGTACCATAAACTAAGTAACTTAAAACAAAAATTTATTGTCTCACTTCTGGAGGCTGGAAGTCTAAAATCAAGATGTCCATAGAGTCACACTCTCTCTGAAACCTGTAGAGGAGACTCCTTCCTTGCTTCTTTTAGCCTCTGGTGCTTGCCCACAACCCTTGGTGTTCTGTGGCTTGTAGATGCACTATACCAGTCTCAGCTTCTCTCTTCACATGGATGTCTTCCCTCATGTGTCTTGTCTGTCTCTTCTCCTTTTCTTATATAAAGACACTAGCCATATTGGATTAGGGGCCTGTCCTACCCTAGTATGACCTCATCTTAACTAATTCCATCTGCAAAGATCCTATTTCCAAATAAGCACACATTTCTAGGCCAGCACATCTTTTTGGGGGACACAGTTCAATCCATAAGAAACAGTAGTGCTAAAATACCAATTTTCTTATTAGAACTCTCCATTAATCCCATTATACTTTATTCAAAGTGGTTCTGTTCATTCTAACTACAATATATCTATTATGGTATCCAACTATAAAGCATTAGTAAAATAAAAAATTTTCCCCAAATATAGGCATTTAAGAAGATCATTATAATTCTGTTTGAAAATTTCAACAGAATAAAGTAGCATGGGCTAGTCTAGGTTTAAAGGAGAATGTAAGGGTTGTATAAAACATGTTTTATCTGCATGCCCAAATTTAGGCCTCCAATTGTGACTTCATAGACCATAAATCAAACACCCCACTAACCTAGCTTAGGAAAATGACGTGTCTGTTTTTTAACCTGTACTCCAAAGATGTCTGAATCCAAATTACACAAGGCTTGAAGGTAGCAGGCATAAACTCTTAACCTCCACCGCCACATCCCAGCCTGCCCGCCTTACCAGTGGAGAATAGTGTTTAAAGCATAAACTCGAGTGTCACGCAGACCTGGACTCAAATCTTGGCTCTACCAACCCAAAGTTTCCTCAGTCTATAAAATAGGGGTAATAATATTGCCTACTTCGAAGCATTTTTCTTTTAATTAAAAATTTTTGAAAGTTTTAGATTACATAAATGTTACATACAAAATATAAGGGATTCCCATATGCCCCCCTCCCTCCCCCTCCCTCACTTTCCCGCATTGCTACTAACCATGGACTATAGTTTACACTCTATCTGCACAGTTTTTTAAGTTATGACAAAATATATAATGGCCTGTATTTGTCATTGCAATGTCATGCAGGACAACTTCAAGGTCCCAAAAATGCCCCCATATTACACCTATTCCTCCCTCTCCAATCACTCAGAACCTCTGGTGGCCACTGCCTTTATATCAATGATAAAAGTTCTTCCATTGCTAGAATAATAATAAATCTATAATAGAATGATAGTAAGTCTGCTTTAGTCCATTGTTCATTCCCCAATCGTGAGGGTTTGGGGATGGTGATGCCCACTCTGCTTCCAGTTGAGAGGGAGCTTAGATCCCATGGGGCAGATGGATGGAACTATCTTGCTTGCAGTTGCAGACACTCTCTGTTCCTTGGAAGGGTTTTTGTGGGGATCAAATGAGGTCCTGCCTATAAGACTTTTTAGCTCAGGGCTTTGTGCTTGGTGAAGTTTGTTGTGTTGTTGCTGTTGGCTGGGATTAGAAATCAACATTTTTGTCATGGACTGAGACCACAGGGATTTTTTGATTAACCTTCATACGGTATCATTCGTTTGGAAGAATCTGCAGCCAGGTCAGGGTGATGTGACGTTGGCAAGAAAGAATAATGGTATGAGAGTCTCAAACCAGCCTGCGTGTCCAGAACATGGGGGGCTGAGGGCTGGAGAGAAAACTCCAAGTTTGAATAGTGTTAACTCTGAAAATGTCTATGGCTGAGAAGTTCAGCCATATGGGTTCCTTAGAGAAAAATAGTTTGGGGGTAGCTTTTATTCCCCTCTCTCTCCTGGCTTGACTGAAGGCTCCTCTATGCCCCCACAGATTCTATGGACCTCACACTGATATACTGGGTTAGATGACATTAAATAACAGTCCAGTAACTCTGTCAGAGAGAGGAGGACTTTGACAGGAATCTTCTACTTCTTTGATTAGCCTCTCTGTCAGCTCCATTCTCCCTCACAACTGGAACGCCATTCCAAGGCCTGGAGATGTTTGACTTCACTTTTCTATATCCCCAAACTACATTATAAAAATACCTGTTTCACCATGATTTTTCTCCATTCATTTTTCTTTCTTTCAAATTAAGCTAACATTTTTTCCCTACAGTATCCAATTGGTCCATTTCTTAATTGCTGAGTGTCTATTAAGAAAGAAAAATTATTTGCAGCATGAACATAGTTATCAACAAAGGCAAAAAAAATTGTTTTGTTGTAATATCCATTCTGGTATCCTGGCATACTATTTTGAAGGTGATTATAGCAATATGAATGTGTTAGATTTTTTAAAAAATGATAGACAATAAAGTGAAATAGAATTCATGTCTTGGAAGGTTTTTAAAAATAGTTTTAACATTCTTACTTCCATATTTGCCACCTTTCTTCTGCCCCCATATTTAGGGATTTTCTGATGATTTCAGAATTATTTTGTCTATGTGGGTTTTATGAAGAAACAATTATGATTGTTTTTTTCTACTAAAGGAAAAAAGTTGAGTGAGTGCTACATGAATATTTGGTGGTATTGAATTTCTGTCATGAATCATTTGGTGATTACTGGATGCCATATTTTTATTGAATTGCCAATAGGTTGTTAGTGATCACAATTTAGAGATAGCACGGCTAAATGAATCCGTAAGGCATTGGGAAACACAGGTGGACGAGATGAAAAAAGCCTGTAAAATGCTGGAGGATAAAATGTAAGTATGACACTTTAATTTTACTGAAGCATTTCTACATGTTAATATGTTATTTTAGTTTTTTAAAAAAATTAATTTAATTCTAATTAGATATAGGTTTACAGAAAAATCATCCAGAATGTACGGAGTTCCCAAAGACCTCCTCGCCCACAGGCAGTTTTCCCTATTACTGACATTTTGCATTAGTGTGGTACTTTTTAAAAAATTGATGAGCCAATATTATTATAATTATGTTATTAACTATAGTCCATAGTTTACATTAGGGTCACTCATTGTCCTGCAAGTTCTGTGGGTTTTTTAAAATTGGTATTGTGGTAACATATATATAACTTAAAATTTCCCATTTTAATCACTTTCAAGTATAAAAATCAGTGGTGTTAATTACAGTCACAATATTGTGCTACCATCACCACCATCCATTAAAACTTTTCCATCATGCCAAACAGAAACTCTATACCAAGTATGCATTAATTCTACATTCCCTACCCATACCACTGCCCCTGGTTACCTGTATTCTAATTTCTGAGTCCATGAATTTGTGTATTTTAATGATTTCATATATGAGATCATACAGTATTTGTCCTTTTGTATCTGGCTTATTTCATTGAATATGATGTCTTCAAGGTTCATCTATATTGTAGGATGCATCAGAATGTCATTCCTCTTTACAGCTGAATAATATTCTATTGTATGTATATACATCCATTCATCAGTTGATAGACACTTGGGTTGCTTCCATGTTTTGTCAATTATGAATAATTCTGTTCACACTGGTGTGAAAATATCTGTTCTAGTCCCTGCTTTCAAATCTTATGAATATATACCTAGAAGTGAGAATTCCAAGTCATATGTTAATTCTTTATTTAACTTTCTGAGGAACTACCAAACTGTTTTCCACAGTGACAGCCCCATTTTTCATTCCCACCACCAATATACAAGAGTTCCTAGGGAAGCGGGTGTGGCTCAATCGATAGAGCTCCCATTTACCATATGGGAGGCCCCGGGTTCGCTTCCTGGGGCCTCCTTGTGAGGGCAGGCCCGCCCACACGGCGCGGTGGGCTGACGCAGCAAGACCTCACAGCAAGGGGGAGATAAGCAGACACAGAAAAAACACACAGCAAATGGACACAGCAAACACAAGCAGCAAGGCGGGGGGATAAATAAATAAATAAATAAATCTTTAAAAAAAAAAAAAAAAGTTCCTATTTCTTCACATCCTTGCCAACACTTATTTTCTATTTTTTAAATAATAGCCTGTGAAGTGGTATCCAATTGTGGTTTTGATTTTCATTTTCCTGATGTTAATGATGTTGAGAATCATTTTATGTGCTTATTGGCCATTAGTATATCTTCTTGTGTCTATTCAAGTCCTTTGCCCAATTTTTAATAGGGTTGTTAGTCTTTTCACTGTTGAGTTATAGTTCTCTATATATTCTAGATATTAAACCCATATCAGATTCATGGTTTCCATATATTTTCTGATTCTGTAAGTTGTCTTTTCCCTTTCTTGATAATGTCCTTTGATGTACAAAAGTTTTTAATTTTGATTAAGTCCCATTTATCTCTCTTTCCTTTTGTTGCTCATGCTTTTGGTGAAGTCTAAGAATCCATTGCACAATAAAAGGTCCAGAAGATGTTCCCCTATGTTTTCTTCTAGGAGTTTTACAATTTTAGTTCTTATACTTTTAAGTCTTTCATCCATTTTGGGTAAATTTTTTAATACAATGTGAGGTACGGGTCTACTTTTATTGTTACATTTGGAAATTTAATGTTCTTAGCACTATTTGTTGAAGAAACTATTCTTTCCCCATTGAGTGAAGTTGGAACCCTTGTCAAAAATCAATTTTCCTGGGGAGCGAATGTGGCTCAAGCAGTTGAGCATCCATCTCCCATATGGGAGGTTCTGGGTTCGGTTCCTGGTGTCTCCTAAAGAAAACAAACAGACAATGAGCAAAAACAATGAACAGTGAGCAAAAACAATTAGCAGACAATGAGCAAAAAACAAGCAAACAAGTAAACAATGAGTAAACAACAAGCAAACAATGAGCAAACAGACAAGGGAGACAACTCAGGGTAGACGATGTGGCTCAGTGGTTGAGCACCAGCCTCCCACATACAAGGTCCTGGGTTTAATCCCCAGCCTAGTACCTCAAAAAAAAAAAAAAAAAAAAAAATCAATTTTCCATAGATGCGAGTGGTTATTTCTGAACTTTCTATTTTATTCCACTGGTCTATATGTCAATCCTTTTGCCAGCAGCACACTTTTGATTACTGTAGCTTTGTAATAAGTTTTTAAATTGGGAAATGTGAATCCTTCAACTTTGTTCTCCTTCGTCGTCTTCATTTCATTGTGGTTGGAATGGATGCATTGTATGATCTCAATCTTTTAAAATTTTTTGGCTTATTTTGTGACCTATCATACAGTCTATCCTTGAGAATGATCCCTGTGCTCAAGAAAATAATGTGTATTCTTCTACTGTTGGGTCAAGTGTTCTATTAATGTCTGTTAAGTCTAGTTGGTTTATAACAGGGGTCCTTAACAAGGGGTCAATGAGCTTGAATTTAAATTAAAAAATAATATTATTCTTGTGGGGATGTGTTGGTGCAGATGTGATATATTTATTTATTTTTTTTAAGATTTATTTTCTTTCTTTCTTTCTCCCCTCCCCAACTCTGCCCCGTTCTTTTTGTGCTCGCTGTCTGTTCTCTGTGTGTTCTTGTGCGTCTGCTTGTCTTCTCTTTAGGCAACACTGGAAACCAATCCTGGGACCTTCCAGAGTGGGAGAGAAGTGCTCAATCTCTTGTGCCACCTCAGCTTCCTAGTCTGCTGTGTCTCTTATTGTCTCTCTTCTGTGTCTCTTTTTATTGTGTCATCTTGCTGTGCCAGCTCTCTGCATGGGCCAGCACCCCTGTGTGGGCCAGCTCTCCTGCGCAGGCCAGCTCTCCTGCATGGGCCAGCACTCCACGTAGGCCAGCACTCCGCATGGGCTAACTCTTCACTTGGACCAGCTTGCTTTTCACCATGTTGAGTCCATTCTCATATCATTCTGCATAAATTTTTTCAGATATTTTCTTTGTGGTTACCCATGGGGCTTATTTTTGACATCTTAAATCTATAACAATCTAATTTGATTTGATAACAGCATAACTTTAATAGCATACACAAACCATTTCGTGTACCCCTCCATCCCACAACACTGTTGTTCCCATCACAAATTACATCTTTATGTATTATGTGTCCAATACCATAGATTTGCTATACTTTTTATGCATTTGCATTTTAGATCCTGTAAGAAATAAAAAGTGGAATTACAAACCACTTTTTATAATTTATATTGCCCATGTAGTTACCTTTATAGAAGATCGTGATTTCTTTATGCTGCCTTGATCTACTGTCTGGTATCCTTTCCTTTCAATCTAGAGAACTCCTTTGACATTGCTTGTAGAGAAGCTTTATTGATGACAAACGCCCTCAGCTTTTGCATGGAATGTCTTTTAACACTTCCTCATTTTTGAAAGACAGTTTCGCCAGATATAAAATTCTTGGTTAGCAATTATTTTCTTTCAGTGCTTTAAATATTCCATCCCATTGTCTTCTTGCCTCCATGGTTTCTGTTGAGTAATTGGCATTTAATTTTAGTGAGGCTCCTTTGTTCAGGATGTGTTGCTCCTTTTTGCAGCTTTTAGGATTCTCTCTTTGTCTTTGGCATTCAGCACTTTGATTATAATATGTCTGGACATGGATCTCTTAGTGTTTATCTTTTTATGGAGATTCATTGGAATTCTTGGATGTATATATTCATGTCTTTTGTTAAATTTGGGGAGATTTCTGCCACTATTTCTTCAAATATTCCTTCTGCCCTTTCTCTCTCTCTTCTTCTGGCACTTCCATAATGCATATCTTGGTACACTTTATGTTGTCTGTGGTAGTTTGAAGCTATATGTACCCCCTAAAAACATGTTTTTAAATTTAATCCATTCCTGTGGGTGTAAACCCATTGTAAGTAGGAACTTTTGATGAGGTTATTTCAGTTATGGTGTGTCCCACCTCATTCAGGATGGGTCTTAATCCTATTACTGGAGTCATTTATAAGAAAGAAATTCAGGCAGAGAGAGAAGAAGCCACAGGAAGCAAGAAGCTGGACATGGATGGGACACAGAAGAGAAGGGAAAGGCCAGGAGATGCTGCCATATGCCTTGCCATATGACAGAAGGGCCAAGATCATCAGCAGTCAGCCCCAGAACACCATAGTCTTTGTCGGGGGGAGGGAGCATTGCCTTGATGATGCCTTGATTTGGATGCTTTCTTGGCCTCAAAACTGTGAGTGAATAAATTCCCATTGTTTAACCTAACCCATTTCATGGTATTTGCTTAAGCAGCCCAGGAAACTAAAATAGCTTTCAACAGGTTTCTTAGGCTCTGTTCACTTTTCTTCATTCCCTTTTCTTTCTTCTCCTAAGCTTGAATAATGTCAATTGTGTCACCTTCAAGCTCACTGAATCTTTCTTTAGCCAGCTCCATCTACTGCTGAACCCCTCTAGGGAATTTTTCGTTTAAGTTATTGTGGACTTCAATTCCAGTATTTCTGTTTGGTTCCTTTTTATAATTTCGATCTCTTTATTGAAATTCTCATTTTGTTCATGTATCATTTTCCTGATATCCTTTAGTTCTTTGTCCATGTTGTCCATTATCTCTTTTGAGCATATTTAAGACCACTTTTTACAGTCTCTGTCTAGTATATCCGAAGTCTGATCTTCTTCATTGATGGTTTCTGATCTTCCTTTGAATGGGACATCATTTCCTATTTCTTTGTTTACCTTGTAATCTTGTGTTTTACACTTACATTTAAATATTTTAATGTGTTAACTCTGAAATTTAATCATTTAATCCCTGTGGTGTCTACTCCTTAAGTTTGTATACTGCTAGTGATATGACAGAGAGTTTCTTGAATGACAGGAGCTAACAAGAAAAAACAAATGAATGTGAAAAAATACCTTTCACAGTGTTTGCAAATTGGCATTGTGTTGACTGATGCTTTCCTTCAGAGCTACATCCTTGTAGCAGGGAACCTGAAGAATGGTCCAAGGTGAAGGTGCGGGGTCTTCTTCAGTCTTCTCTGAGCATGCATATTGTCCTGGATATGTGCTTGTGACCTTAGGAATTCCCCCATTTACAGGGACCCAAATTAGTCCTCTTATTCCTATGAAATAGTCTTTCCCCTGTCCTAGATGCTCTATTGTATGTCTTAAAGGTGGTAATTCTTTGCCCAAGGCCACTGCAATTTGATTGTTTCTTAAACTGATATAACTGTCTACAAGCTGTTTCTGTATGCAGGGCATATACTGCAACAGCAAGCCAGAGATGAGTTTGTAAAAACAACCTGGAAGTCACAGAAGTGAGAAAGGAGAAGACATCACCATGTGAGGGAGGCAGAGATACAAACCAAGGAATCCCAAGGATTGCCAGCAGCCAGCACCACAGTGCTAGTCTTTGGGGAGAAAGCAAGTCTTACCAGTATCTTGATTTTGGACTTCTGCTAGCGTCAAAACTTTAAGGCAATAAATTCCCATTGTTTAAACCAACCCATTGTGTGGCATTTGTGATAGACGCTCAGGAACACTAAGATACTGTGTTCTCTTCTCAGTGAGCACATGGCTAAGCAAGGCCATACCAAATGCTCTGAGTTTACCTCACAAAATTCCAGCCAATTTTAATGACTAACCAGTTGACTCTCTCTCAGGTGAATTCCCAAAATTCCCGTGAGAATCTGTTTGGATCCGCTTTCATTCCTGGTTCAATCCCAATCAGGAAATACAAATATGGCTTGTCTTGTAATACAAATATGGCTTTCTGGGCCCACCCCCTTGGTTCACCTGCAACATTGAGGGAAGAATTGTGGACTGAGAAGATTTCCAAAAGACAAGTACTATACAAGTAGAATCTTGTTACAGCATAGCTCAGTTCTAAATATATTTAAGTGTATTGTGATTAATATTATATATTCTAAAAAAGCAATTACCAAGTACACTGATGATCTACTATCATTAGTCTAAATACAACAGGCAATAATCTTTACCTCCAATATCAGATTGCAAAATAGAAAAACTCAATTAGTGCCAGAGTTAAAACTCAGGAAGAATGTCTTTTACTTTGTGAGTGATTCAATAGTTTTAGTTCATACGTATTTTGGAAAAAAAAAAGAAACTTTGAAAGGTAAAGAATCGTAGTGCAAGATATGTCTTAGCTCTTAAATTATAGCAGTTATGATTGAAGACTTTACTACATTGACAGAGTTTTAATTATAAGTAGTCTTCATGTTACCTAACTTGTTTGAAAAATATGTTCAAGAAGGAAATGAGAATTCCATTTTTAGTGGTTCTTTTTTTTTTGGAGCCCCAGTTTTTCAAGAGTTTTCATCCATTTGGAATCTCATAGAGGAAAAGCACATTGATGGATTTGGTTATTGAGGATATAGGTTATCCCCTTTTATTCATAAAACTTTACCTTTTCCTCTTTATAACTTGACAAATTAGAAGAAAATTTTCTGTATTTTTTCATGTCATCCCATAGTTTCTTGCTACATAATTCATTTTCTCTCTCATGGTAGTAGGAAGAGGTTGCCTTGTTCTTGGGTAGATTTGAAGAATCAAGCATTGTTGTTTTATAATATTCTATAAGATTTCTAAGAATAAATTATACAAAAACTAAGATAATTTGCACAATTCATCTTTCTATTAATCCTAAAGCCTTAAATTTTCCCTTTGAAAAATTTAACTTATAAATTGATTAATAGCACTGTTATCTATTTTGAGATCAGAATAGGGGGGAAATTCATTTAACCACAAGTTTAAATTCTGTAAGTATTTGGACAATTGAGAGTACCTTAAATGCTCCCCATGTCCACAGGTGACATCAATAATTTGATCCTTGTTCCCTAATATCATTGGTATCCAGCACAATGTGTTTGCACAGCTAACGGTGAATCAAAATTGCTATGTCCCCATTTGGTATTCAGTTGATTTCCAGCCCATGGGAAGTGTTAGGATGGAAGCCAAATGTGGTATATCAGATATTCAATTTGCAACCCAGAGTATATACTTTCCTTTACAGTGCATGGGCCTATGAAGGTTATAGATGCTTTTTGTGGCTGAAATTGTTTTAAAATTATCAAGGTTACCCATGATCTCCATCATGCCAAGCTTCAGTGGTCTATTCTATTCCTTAAAGTTCTCAAACTCTTGACACAGTTAATCACTCCCACTTTCTTGAAATATTTTCTTTACTTGGTTTCCCAAACATCACATTCTCTTATTATTTCATATACCACACTGGTTGCTCCTTCTCAGCATCTTTTACTTGTTCCAATTCTTCTTTATTTCTTTCAAATTTTGGAGTTCTCAGCTCTTCACTATTCTCTATGGGATTTCATCCAGTCTCATGGCCTTAAGTACCTTCAGTATCCTGCCTGATAACTCCCAAATTTATATGTCAAGCCCTGACCTCTTCCCTGAGCTCTAAATGCATACAGCCTACAGCTTCCTTGACTTTGCTCGGAGCATACGTCATAGATATCTTGAACTTAACACACCCTAAATAGAGCCCTTGTTTTCCCTCCTCCCTGAAACTTTTCTTCCTTTAGTCTTCCTAATAACAGTTAATGCGGCACCACCATTCACCTAGTTACTCAACCCAGAAGTCTAGAGGTCATCCATCATTCCTGTTTTCCTCACTACCTGACTCTAACCCAACACAGTCCAATACAAGTTCTGTTGCCTTCATCATCAAAATATGTCCTGAAAGCTAAACACAGAACTGCCATTTGATCCTGCAATCCCACTACTAGGAATATATTCAGAAGAACTGAAAGCAAGGATGAGAACAGATACTTGCACACAGATGTTCATAGCGGCATTATTCACAATTGCTAAAAGATGGAAACAACCTAAGTGCCCATCAACTGATGAATTGATAAACAAAATATGGTATATACATATGATGGAATACTATTTGGCTGTAAGAAGAAATGAACTGGGGAAGCACATGACAACATGGATGAACCTTGAGGATATTATGTTGAGTGAAATAAGCCAGACACAAAAGGACAAAAAATATATGGTTTCACCGATACGAACTAAATGCAATGAGTAAACTTATGGAGTTAAACTATAGAGTATAGGTTAGTAGGAGACAGAATGTGGCTTGAGAAAGGGGGAACTGATGCTGAATGTGTGTAGAATGTTTAGCAAGGTCAATTGTAAATATGTGGTAATGGATAGAGTTGATGGTAGCATATTATAATGAGTATAACTAACACTGCTTATTTATAAATGTGATTGTGGCTGAAAGGGCTAGTCTAGGGAGGTTAATGTTTATTGAAAGACAGCTAGAGGATAATCTAAGGACTGTATAACATAGTGATTTTGGTGGTAGATAAGGATTGTGGTTAATAATATAAATACAAGTATGTTCTTCTACTACAAGGTGTTAAGAATATAGTGATACATGGGAAAATACAACTAATGTAGTTTAGAGACTATAGTTGACAATAATATTGTAATATTTTTGTAGCAAAGGCAAAGAAGGCACTATATCAATGCTAACGATGGGAAAAAATACGGGATTTAGTTTTATGAGATTTGAATATGATCAAGCTTTTTTTTTTTTTCCTTTTCTTCATTAACAAGGAGAACTTGGTCATGTCATTTAACTAATCTGTGCTCATTTATTCATCTTTCAGAACACTTGAGAAAGAATTGAGTTTGTTTTTAGCATTAAAGAAGATAAATGTGCTTGGACAGAATTTTTTAAAGTAATGTTTCCATAATTTGTTAAGCTGCCTTTTGTCTATTTTATTTTTTGAAGTGGAAATAAAGTTTACTTTAAAAATATATATGTCCTGAATGCAACTGTTTCTCACCATTTCTACCACAACAGCCTTGGTCTGTTCTGCCGTTCTCCCTTCCGCACCACAGCCTCCTATGTAGCCTGTCCTCCTTCATTCTTATCTTTCTCCACGAAGTAGGCAGAGTGATCTTTATAAGATATAAATCAGTTCATGTCACTCCTCTGCTTAAAAAT
This sequence comes from Cabassous unicinctus, assembly GCA_029593785.1. NCBI lineage: Eukaryota > Metazoa > Chordata > Mammalia > Cingulata > Chlamyphoridae > Cabassous > Cabassous unicinctus. The sequence continues at coordinate 24,087 of JAQZBX010004312.1, read as the reverse complement.
CCTCCCCTGGTTCTCTTGAGAATAAAATCTACACTCCTATCTTGCCCTCAAGACCCAAAAAAATGACCTAGTCCCTGTCTACCCCTCCAGCTTCACCACAATCCTTTCTTCCTTTCCTTAAATACACCAAACTTGTTCCTGCCTTGGGGTCTTATCATCTGCTGCTTCTTCTGTCTGAAAAGCTCTTACCCCAGATCTTCAATGACTGGCTCCTTGCCATGGGTTCAGATCTGTTCACAAGTCCCCCCAAAGAGGTCTTCTAAAGTGGCATCCTTGTTCCCAGTATCTCTCTACCCTTTTTTCTTAATTTAGCTTCTTTGGAGCACTAACACTATCTGAAATATATTATTTATTTCCTAATGACTTACTTATATTTTGACTCCTCCACACTAGAATGTCATTTCCATGAGGGTAGGGATTTTGCCTGTGCTATATCCCCAGTACCTAGAACGTATCTGGCAGAGACTAGGGGCTCAATGATTCTTCTTAAATAAGTGAATAAATAAATGAAGTATGTATTCATCAATATAAAGGAGTAAATTTTTTTGTTTATTTTAAGGAATATATAAAACTATGTCTTAATTTCTAGCTGCTGTGACAAATACCATACAATGTATTGGCTTAAAAACAAGAATTTATTGACTCATGGTTTCAGAGATCAGAAGGTTGGCCCTCTCCCAGGGTCAATAGTGTTCTGATTGGCTGGCAATCCTTGGGTTCCTTGGCTTTCCCATCACATGGCGATCCCTCTCCTTTCTCTTCTGGGTTCCTGCAAACTTCCTGCTTCTAGCTCCTCCCCATGGCTTTTTCTCTGTAAGTCCTCCACTAATAGGATTAAGACCAATCCTGACTCAGTTAGTTACTCTATAACTAAAAATAACGTCTTCAAAAGATCCTACTTACAATGTGTTCATACCCACAGGAATGGATTAAGAGCATGTTTTTTTCTGGGATACATAACTAAATGCCATGATATATAAATAAATACATTGTTTGGGGAGATGAAGACTGGAAGTTTCTGATGCCTTAAATTAATATGGCTCTGCGGGAAAATATGTCCTAATATAAATCTGTTTTTCTTCCTTTGTTCATAGAGTTTTTTTTGTGAATCACAAGGAAAAACTGAATAATTTATCTAATTTTGAAAAGAATGAATACCTGCAGAAGATAAAAAAGGTAAGAAGGCAGAAATGAAGATTTTTAGATTATAACTAGATTTTATTTTTAAATAAATATTTTAAACATATGTGAGAAAAGTGAAATTTTCTAAAAGTAGATTTATTATTGACTAGTAATAATCATGATTATTCATAGTAATTGATTTAAAAATTTTATTCCTTCCTAAAATACTTTAAATATATGAAAGAGCCAAGATTTTGCATGTGAAGATGAATTATGTTTTTGGTAACTTTTCATGTGGGTATGGTAGTTTTATGTTAGGAATTTTTCTGTCGGTGACTAATGGATATTTTTCATGTGAATTATTTAGAGAAATCAGGGCCTTCCTGCTGTTTTGTGGTACCTGTGAAGTGTAGCTACCTGTTCTGATCTTAATCATGCTAGTGAAATATTTGAGGTAGATTTAGACATTTTAAAAACTTATGTTAAAGGAAATATCTTATCATAAGTAAATAATCATGGATTTAAATTTAAGATTTAGCTACATGATTATTCAGTGAATCATTCATTATGATAGTGAACAATTGGAGGGAAAATACAACTAAAGTCCAAAATAAGGATCTTGGTTAAATAAGTAATAGTATTATTCACAGTATATTATTTAGTGACAATTTATATTATAAAACAGTATGTATAAAGTGACCATATATACACCCAAATACACGTGCATACCAGATAGAGCTGAAATTCTTCTTGTCCTTTGCATTGAACTTGAAAAAACCTTGGAATCCCCATACACACATATTTAATTTCAATAGTCCAGGACAAATACCCTCCCTCTACATCCTCTATCTCCGTTTTGTCCCCAGGTCAAGCAGGTGTAAAACTCATTCCTTTCACTGGTTTTAAAAAGAAATTCATTAACACTAAGCATTTCATTATTTACTGCAAACTGCTGGAAATTTGAGTGGTCTTGGGGAGGAATCTCATGGCAGAATGCACAGATATTTTGCTCACCTTTTTTTTCTCCCTTGGTACCCTCATCCATCCTCTTGCTCTAGGACATCCTACCACCCCACATCCAAATTCTCTTTCCTCTTTTGCAAACTTCTGTTTAGAAATGTCTTCCTTCTTCTGAGGCTCTAGGGCAGGGCCATAAAAGGCAGTTCTCTCCCAGAGTGATTTGTAGCAATTAAATTCTTTCCAGTTTTTGTTTTGGGATCTGTCAGCATTAGGGATGGCTTCCCCTCTGGGCGAGGCCTACTCTGATTCTTTTAATTATAAGGATATAGCAGGCATGGTTTGTTTGTTTTGAAGTTACCTCTCACTGCCTGGTTAAGACTTTTTTCCGCCATTTATTCCCTGTAGAAGGAACTGATAGGCAGCCTCCGTATTACAGCACCAAAGTTTCTGTCCCTCATGACCCAGGAACCCTGAGCTGACATGACTTGCTCCATTAAAGGGGCAGATGTGGAGGGCTTCCTTTCAATTCACAACCCTCAGCCAAATTCCATGGGTACAATTAAGTGACCACTTCAAAGGGGGAAGGGCTCTGACCCATCTGTTATTTCCACTGGGGCAGAGATTATGGTCTCTGGGTGACATCCAATCATAATCCTCACAATTTATTGGAGGGAGATTTAAGGATGGCGTTAAGTTCCATTCTAACTTTAACCTATTTTTTTTTAACTGTGAAATATTACACATTTACAGAACAGAAAAAACTATAAATGTTCAGTATTTATGCTTGAACTTTTCACTCTATTAATAGTAAATTTAAGTTCTGGGAAGATGGTGTAGGAGCAGATAGGCAGGGCTCAACTCTCTCACCAAAACAACGGGGAAAGGGCCAAAAGCTGTCTGAGGGGCTGCTTTGGGAGTCAGCAGACCAGGACAGTGCTGCACAACACCCAGGAGGGCAAGGGACAGAGAGATGAAGAACCATGATCAATAAAAAAAAACAAGTGTACACAAACAATGGAATATTATGAAACTGTAAGAAGAAATGAATTCATGAAGCACATGACAACGTGGATGAACCTGTAGGCTATTAATGTTGAGTGAAGCAAGCCAGACACAAAAGGACAAGTACTGTATGATTGCACTATTATAAACTATATTGTATAAACTCATGGAGTTAATAATTAGAACATAGGTCACCTGAAAATAGAATGAGGTTATAGAATGGAAAGCTGAGGGTTAATCTCTGCAGAATTGGTAAAAAGGTTGTTTGTAATTCTTTGGAAATGAATAGAAATGGTGAAAGCACATCATAGTGTTTGTAACTAGTAGAGCTATCATATGGATATGACAGTGGTTGAAAGGGAAAGTCTAAGGTCATGTATATTACTAGAAGGAAAGTTAAAAAATGTAACATGAGACTGTATAACGTAACGAAACCCCACATGAAATATGAATGTGGGTATTGTGCATATATTAGACCATTTTTACAAAATATAAATACAAATAAACTAGAGAGACAGAAGCAGAATAGCTATGTATGGCAGGGGAAGCATAGAGAGATTAAAAGGTGATGAGTTTTTGTTTGTTTTTTGTTTTTTATTATTGGAATAATGAAAATGCTCTAATAATGATTGAAGTGATGATCACACAACTGTGTGATTATACCAAATACCATTGATTGTATACTTTGGATGGATTTATGCTTTATTAATATATATCAATAAAATTGATTTGTTAAAAAATATGATAGGCAGGAGTCAACTGCTCTCTATTAGTCTTAATTCTTCTGGGATTTATATGTCCTGTGACTTCAGACTGTAAAATGAGACCAGTACAGCTATTGAGACCACAAGATTTTGACCTCAGCAGCACAATTAGTTGCTCTAACCTAACTGGTTAGATTAGGTTAAATAAAAAGTCAAATAAAAATTCTTGTACTTAAAAAAAAAATAGTGAATGTAATTGTTTATTGTTTGGCCCTTCATAGTTAGGACTACAAGTCATCTGAAATTTATGTGTATGCATGTGTGTTTGGTGTGAGATAGTGGTCAAGATTAATATTTTTTTCAAAAGGTTGTCCAATTAGCCAGTACTATTTAGTGAAAAGATAACCCTTTCCCCACTTTTGTCATAGATCAAGTGACCAAAAATGTATACATCTGTAGACTCTATATTCTGTTCATTTGGACTTTTAGTCTCTCCTCACATTAAAACTATACTATCTTGGGAGTGAATATGGCTCAAGTGGTTGAGCACCCGCCTCCCACACGGGAGGTCCCAGCTTTGGTTCCTGGTGCCTCCTGAAAAAACAAAAACAAACAACAAGCAAAACAAATGAAAAAACCAACTCAGGGAAGCCAATGTGGCTCAGTGGTTGAGCTCTGGCTTCCCACATACAAGATACAGGGTTCAATCCCTGGCCCCCAGTACCTCAAAAATATATATATATATACTATCTTAATTATTAGCTTCAAAGTAGGTTTTATAGCTGATAGTAAACATACTCCAACTTTGTACTTCTTCAAGATTGCTTCAGCTAATCTTGCTCTCTGAATTTCTATCAGTCTGTCAAGTTCTGCCCCCAAAATACCTGTTGGGATTTTGCTCTTGAATAGAAATATTTAAAAAGAAGGAAGCATAACATCTAGTTAAATATATAAGTCAAAGTACTTCAGTTGATGTTATATTTTCTTTTCCTTAGCATGTTTTGTCTTCTGGGAAAAGGACACACAGATCTTGTTGAACGATCTCAGTTTATTAATCTCACTTCTTATTTCAATAAGGATTATTACTTTATGGTTTTACCTCAGTGTTAACTAACTTTCTACACTTTGTTATGACATAACTTATAAAAGAGGCCTCCAAATATACATCTGCCTATTCAATATAGAATTAAATCACTCGACATTTATGGTATATTCTTTGTGTGCAAAGCAATTTGTTGTGTGCGGTGCTATGGAGTTGCCCACCTGACCCTGAATTTCCACAAAGGAACTATGAAGCAAGTCTTCTTATTCAGTTCCTTTGTTTTTCTCTAGATGGCTGAGAAAATACGCAAAATTCGTTTAGAAAATAAAGAACTGCAAGAGAAAAATAATGTTCTTATGAGACAATATCATATTGTCACAAATGAAGAAGATGATATTTTTAAAAAGAAGCGGAAGATCCATGATGAGTATGTTTCTGTCCATGATCCAGTTGTGATTCAATATGCCAAGTAATGGGATGCTTTCCTTGCTAGTCAAAGTGATGATTCTCCAGGCCAGCTTATCCCGGTTTTAATCTATTGACAACAAAGAAATATTATTCTGTCCCCAATGATAAATAAGCATTTTCTTAATCTTCCTCTAGAGACGCTAAGTATTATTTCTTCATCTGGATCAGATCAAACTCATAAAAACCATTTTTCAAAAAGCCTTTTTACTTTTAAATCAGATTCTTGAAAGGGTAATTATGCTTTTACTCTTTGTCATTTAATCTTAATGAAGTGTTAATAGATCTAGGTTAATCTTAGTGGAGTAAAGAGAATTTGGTCAGAATAAGGAAAGCCAGATTTGAAAGCCAACAAGAAATATAATTTATCAAATGTGTTTTAGCACTTATTCAAACGGATACTATTACATTGTTAAGTACATGATGTACTCATACTAAGAAATTATTCAAAATAATACATTCATATGTTCATTCACTTTATTCAACAAACACTGAGACACTCATGACCTATGTTTGGTTATGTGGGTGGGGAGGTAGGGGAAGAATATAAAGATTCTCTGCTGTCTTGGAACCTGTTGACTGTAGAAATCAGTTCCACTCTCCTCAAGCATTATACCATATTCTCTTTCCCTTACTCCCAATGATGTTCCCCTATGTCTTAAAACATATAGACCTTGGATGGGAATTCCCTAAACATCTGATATAATTCTGTAGTATAAGACTCTAATAATTTGACTTGATTGTTTTTTCCTGATTTTGGTAAGAAATATTATGTTCTCAGATTGCCTCTTAGCCACCTTTTATTTTGTCTTATTGCACAGTTCTTAATTTCCCCTTGTTTTCACTAGCAGCACGGATTCTTTTTAGACTCTGTTTATCCAAATAAATGGTAATCATTGTTTTTCTCTGCTCATCATTGGTTGCCCACTCCCAGCAGTGGACACCCACTTTTCCAGACTGGTCTCTTTGCCTCAAACAACTTTCTGAAATCTCTCTTATAGAATCACTTTTCTCCACCAGCAAGAGAGGCTAAAAACAAGAGACCTTTCTAGTTTCCCTTCCCCAGCTTTCCTTCAGAGCCTTGGATTCCACAAGCATTCCATCAATGAACTGCACTTAGCAGGGTACAAAGCAGAATAAATCATTCCCTTTCTACGACTCCTCTTTCAACCTTCTCCTCTGCAGGTGGAGATCTCTTTGTTTCTGTCAATAGCCTCAAAAGGAAAAAGAGTGTTTTCCTTGGAACTAAAAAGTCTAGTAAAATATATCACAAATTCTCATCAAATTTAAAACTTCTCCACTCTCTCAACTTAGCGATACCTCAAGCTGAGAAACCCGCAGTGGGAAAGAAGTACATAGTTGTCTTCTCTGTCTCACGTAACCCCTTCCCCAACCTCCATGTTTTGACTGCAGTTTGGGGCCCTCCTGGGTAAGAAGGCAGATAGGAAGCAGTGAGAGATGAATGGAAGGACAGAAAGGCAACAAGGGTTTCCACTTCAACCTCTATGCTGATGACATTTCAATTGGTAGTTCCAGCAAAGAACTTTCCCCTTGGATTCCAGACAACTATTTTGAACTGTCATAACCTCCTCATTTGGATGATGTCTTCAGTAGAATAATGCCCTTCCCCAAGAAAAGATATCCCACTCTAAACCCCTGAAACCTGTGACTATAATATATCACTCCTATGATTATACTGCTATTTGGCACAGTTGATCCTGAAGATAAATATGCTTCCAGGTGGTCCCGAACTAATCACATGAAAATTTAAAAGCAGAAAGTTTTCTCCAGTTGGGTGCAAAAGAGGAAGGCAATAGAAAGTGAGATCAGAAGTGTGAGAAGGACTCGAAATCCATGTGGAATGTTTGAGAAGGAAATGAATTCTGCCAACAACCAGAAAGCTGGAAAGAGAACATCGCGCCCAAGAGGAGAAGCACAGGCTGGCTGACACCTTGATTTTGCCTTGTGAGGCCTTAAGCAGAGGACCTAGCTATGCTCTGCTGTACCTGGACTTCTGACTCATGGAAACTGTGAGATAATAAATGGCTATTGTTTTAAGCCGCTAAGGGTTTGGTCATTTGTTTTGCAGCAATAGAAAACTATGGACATCTTTGAGAAGTCTTCCCTAAAGCACCCTGTGCTGAATTAGAAGCACACTTGGGACTCCTATACATTTTTTAAGATCTTAGCAAGTAAAGAATGGAGTGTGTGATAACTGTATGTCTACTAGATTGTGCCTTCCTCCAAGTCAAGAACTGTACCCAAGTACCTGGTATACCCAAGATGCTTTATAAATGTGTGATGGTTAATTTTATGTGTCTACTTGGTTAGGTTATAGTATCCAGTTATTTGGTCAAGCACTGGCCTACTTGTTACTGTGGAGGTATTTTATAGATGGGATTAGCATCTATGATCAGTTTACTTTAAGTAAAGGAGATTACCCTCATCTATGTGGGTGGGCCTCATCCACTCAGCTGGAGGTCTTAAAGTGAGACCTGAGGATACCAAGAATGAGAAGAAATTCTGCCTCAAGGCTATGCCCTCAAATCCTCCCCAGCTTCCCCTACAGACTCGAACTGAAGACTTTAATATCACTCCTCCTGGAAATCCCAAGCTCTGGACCTGCCATATGGAATTTAGATTTGCCAGCCCCCACAATCATGTGAGCCAATTCCTTATAAGAAATCGTATATATATTTGTATACACACATGCAGATCCTGTTCTGTTACTCTGGAGAACCCTGACTGATACACCATTCACCCTCAGCATTTCCACAGCTGGTCTCATCCATCATCAGAAATTGGCTCCACAACTGTATTCCCTATATCAATGAATAGCTCAGTCATTGACCTAATCCCCTAACCTAGAGATTGGGAAATTATTTGGGGAAATCCCTTTTCTCCACCGTTGGACTCCATTCAGTCACCAAGGCTTGTCAATTCCACCTTCCAAAAAAGCTCTCAAATATATCTTACCCTCCTCTCCAGCTCCATTCCTTTTACCTCTTTCAGCCTCTCTGGTTTGTGTGAGTAACTGCTTCTCAAAGTTCTTCCTGTTTTCTGCCGTACCAACCTTACCTTGTCCTCCTCCCTCGTACTGGAATGATCCTTCTAAAACATCTCTCTGATGTCATTCCTTTTCATCAGTCACTGTATTGTAATCCACTGAGTTCAAAATCCCTTTCCCTACTGGGCTATGAACAGATAAGGCTGTTGCTCTGTCTTACTCTAAGCTAGGACCTAGTGCATTGCTTAGGAGATAGTGGGCACCCACTAATGTTTTCTCAATGAATATTCTGAATAAAATCTTGTACACATAAAATTATGTAAGTAATAATCAATCATGATGCTCAAAAATAAATCATATAACTTCACATATGTGAAGCTGAGTTTCTTGTCATTGTTGTACCATTTAAGCTGCAAAGAAACATAATCTCTCATCTAATTTAACAGCCTATTGAGAATGATAGTGTTATTATTCTTCAAGCAAAAACTTTCCTCAAATCAATGGTTAGTTACATAGCAGTTTGAATCATAAACTATGCTGTTACAAAGATAGAATTATAACACTCAAAAAGTTACTACCATCATTGATTTTGAAGAAGATGAGTCACTTAGATAAAGTACTTTCTGTTAAAGGCTCGTTCCTATCAATGTATGGGAACAAACCCATAAACTTCTCCGAGCCTCTTTATTCTATCCTGCAAGTTAGAAACAACAACAACAAAAAAAAAACTTTTAAAAACGTCTCCTTGGTGCCAAGCATTGCATTGAGTACATTTCTCACTTAATCCTTAGGTGACATAGGTGGTGTTATGACCCCCCATTTTATGGATGTCATAAACTGCGGCTCATCTACAGGTGAAGTTTCTTGTCCAAGGTCACACTGCCAGTAAGAGGTAGAGACAGTGCTCAAACTGGCCTGCCTGACTCCATGTTTTGCAAAAGGATACAACAGAATTGATAAATACTTAGGACAGACACACCCATTTGGAGGAATCTAGTATTGAAATTGGAATTGTTGCTGTTTTCTGCTTACCGTTGTGGCTAAAGTTCTTTCCGTGACTTAGGAAATAAGTTTAGATTTAGCCATCAGCTGGTGTTTAGCCACCAGCAAAAATGCTTTTGTTTCTTTTTTACCAATTTATTTGGTCAGGTCACTGAACTGAATTTTCTGAACTACTTTTAAAATTCGTATTTGTGATTGCATATTTTCTCACACTGAGGTGTTAAAAATGATTACTTCAGCCTTCGATATATGATAATGCTGTTTTTTTTTTTTATGGTAGAAATCAGAAACAACTGGCATTTATTAATCAGAAAGAAAACTTCCTATCAAAAAGAAAAGTTGACATCAAAAATATGGAAGAAGGACTCGTCACACTCAAAGATCTTTTTCGGTATGTTTGTTGTCTGAAAATGTTAATGTTCATTCTTTGCATTTATTTTTAAATAAGTAGTAGTAATAAATTTGTTAGTTTCTAATATACTACAGAAAAGGAAGTTTATAATTAGCTCTCTCTGTTTCACAGTCCAGAAAAGACATTATCGTTGATTCTTTCCATTCATTGGAAGAATAGACAGGTTCTGAGTTCTACACAAGCTGCTGGGTATGAGGAATTGACAAGTTGGGAGTCCAGTGACAAACATGTGCCCAAACGTTATCACAGCACTGAGCCCCTGTGATATTCATTTTGTTATTCTAAATCACTTTAATTTTTATGTCATTTTTTTCTGATTGCAAAAGTAATGCCTGTGTGCGCTTTTAGAATTCAAATATAGAATAACAGAGATAATCACTGTTAATAGTTTGCTATACATGTTTTCAAATATATGTTCTTATCTGTGTGTGTTTAAACCCAATATTGGACTGAAGGATTCTATAAATGGATTTTTCCACTTAAAATAAATAGGGTAAAATGGTAACATTTGGAAGTGGGTGAAGGGTATATAGAATTCTTTGCATTATTTTTATTACATTTCTGTTGTGTTTGAAATTATTTCAAAATTAAAAGTTTAAAAACCTTATATATGAAACCACTTTCTTAATTCTTTCTCCAACTGCATGGTATTCCTTTGATAGATTATATTGTATTTTATTTAACCAGTACTCTTATTGGAGGACATTTTTTTTTTATCTTCTGGTTTTCTTATATTACAAACAATTTTTGAGGTAAACATTATTTAACAAATACAAATCTCTGTCCACCTATGTGACTATTTCTTTATACTAAAGTCCTAAAAGTTGAATGAGTGGATCACAGGGGAATTCATGTTTTTTATTTTTATAATAATCATCAAATGTCCTACGTAAATGTTCTATCGTTTTACACTCCCACTAACACTGGGCATGAAACAACTTATAGTTTATTTAGGCAGACAAGCAAAAGTAACACAAATAAAATAATTAATGAACAATGTATATCTGTGCAGAACAGTGTAAGAATTATAAAACACAATTAGAAAAGTATGAAAGTCAAGGAGTTCTTCTTATATAAGGATTTAAAACTTAACCTTGGCCTTTGAAAGCAAAGTCAGATTTTTTTTGTTTGTTTGCTCATCAAATGGAGGAATAATGTCCCCACACTCAGGGACATATGGGATTTGCATATAGGACAATGAAGAGACCAGACATATTAAACTAAGATATGTGGTGATGAAACTTTGAGTACATACCAACAAAAACCTAGAACTCTGTAGGAAGTTTAGGGTGTTTTTTTTGATGACTGTCCTTATGTGGTTAAATAATATATTTAGGCATCTATTTCTTGTTATGTCTGATTAAGAAAGGAAACTACTAACTCCTCCCTATGAAAAACTAGGAAAATGGAATTGGATTGAATGGGGTTTCATTTCTTCCATGAATAATGCAAATTTAATCATCAGTGATGTTGTCATCATTGCCCCGGTCACCAGGAAGCTCAGTGCCAAATTTGTGGCCTAATATTGGTATCCATTTAGGATTTCTAAAAAATGTTACTGTTGCTTTCTTTTAAACTGTTTCAACTCCGTTGTGAATTATATTAAATATGTAAATAAACTAAATCAATAAGATTAGGGCAAATTAGAGAGCACCTGAGAAAACACAAAAGAGTATATTAGATTTATATATAAGAAATTGAAATACTGTGGTTTCAGGTAGGGAAAGAAATATGAGCCCAGTTATGTTTCTAGTTTTTTTTATAGCATTTTGTATTATAAATTTCACCTGTATTTCTGTCTTTCCAAAAATATGTGTTAAGTAGCATTTTACTTGTGTACCCTTCAATTGATTACTCTGCCTGAAGCACTTAATTTTCCCTTTCATGTCCTGTGCATGCAGCAAGCCCACCTTGTGTCACAGTCAGGACTTGCTGTTCCTTTTCTCTACATCTTTGCAAATGATCATGTCCTTTTCTTGGTAAGATTTCTCCTCCCTTCTACCAAACATTCTCCTCCCGTAACCATTCCTTAATTGCTTCCCCAGATTCTGTTCTTCTCTATCCTTGATTATCTACCTCAGTGCCTGCAGAATCTGTCTGCGCGTACACAGAATTGTAATCATCTTTCGGTTCATCTGCCATAAAAACCTTTAGTTGTTTCACGAGGCTTGTTTTGTCTCACAATTAGACTGCAGCTTTATTGAGCATAAGAATTACACATAAAGAGTCCTTTACATATTCTAACGGGTCTTACAAATGCAAAATCCAATGTATTTTTCTTGTTTTTAGGGCAACACATCAAGTGTATCAGAAACAAATAAAAATCCTCAGTGGAAATCTGGAAAGAGAAAGTCAGAGATGGTAAAAATAAATAAATAAATAAAGTTCATTGTGTTATCAGTAGTATATTAATGAACAGCAGCCCAGAGTTGGGGGGAAATCAGAGTGCTTGTTGGTTATTAGAGTCCAAGGAAATGATTTTCCTAAATCAAAATATGGGAATCTAGATTTGTTAGATTGGTTTGTTGGCATTGAAAAGAGCCAAAGTCTTCAGTTTCAATCAAGTGAAATCACCAAAGAGTGAAACTGTCAACATTTGTGAAATGCCTCTTGTTCATCCACACCAGTAGGGCAGGTGATGTGGTATAGTGACAGAGGAGAGCGATCCAAAAAGTCAGGGATCTGCAGATGACCTTTTTGATTGCTCTGCCGCTTACTAGTTCTGTGACTGAGGGTAAATTACTTAATCTCTCTTTGCTCCCATCCCTATAAATTGGGAATGACAGTAGTACCCACCCTCTAAGGTGATTGTCAGTGGTAAATGAGATGATCCACATAAAGGATTTAGATCAGTGCTGCACCTAGAAAAAGCACTTGCTGAAAGCGAGCTGCATGATCACTGTTTTTGCTGTTGTTGATGAAGAGATTCCAATCACGTATTTTTACTATTCTCCAATCATGTAGCTTTTTTTATGTGATGGAAGAGAGAAGAATTTGAGAACCTGGAAGCCTGAAATCGTCTTTTTAGCACTTACGCTTACCATTTCTGCCTGGTGCTCTTCTTTTTTTCCCTTGTCCCCAAGCCCTCCTCATTTCTGTCCTTTACTTGAAGGAGGTGAACTGCCAAGTGTGCTTTGTCCACTGTTCTATTGGACATACAGATTCACAACTTTTTACACTGAAACATCTAGCAGAGAGGGCGTGGAGGCGGTTAATGTTTTGTCTCATTTTGTTTTCAGTCAGTGTGCAGAGTCTGTGTCATTAGTAACACAAACAATTTTGTATAATCATAGGAGGACTTGTTCTGCTTTGAATTCCTTCATCTTTGCAGGAAACTGACATATCAGTTTAATGTTACTTCTTTTTGTTTTAATCTCTAGTGTTATAACTCAGTGGAAAATAGCTTGTATACTAAAAAAGTTTAAAAAGTGGAGAGACAGTGTAAAGAAAGAAATACAGGAACTTGTGAATAAAACTGAGATAGCAGAAAGTAAACGAAATAAATTATTTGAAGAGGTAAGAGAACCCAAGTTACTTAGAACTAGTACCCTGTATTGCAGTTGAGTAATTCTCCGTCGTGTTTTTAATTAAACTATATCTTATTAAAAGTTTTTTTCCCCTTTCTGCCGACTTCCTGTTTGGAGTGAATTATTTAACTTTCATGAGAAATGTATCCGTTTGCTGTAGATTAACTGTGGGAATTTAGCAAATGAAGTAGTAATTTTCCCCAGAATATGCTTCTGAAGTATGGAACCAGAAACTTATTTGAGGTTAGTCTTTAGGGAAAACTTGTCTAAAAATATGAGAGCAAATGTCATTTATTTAGCCCCTATATTTACCTTCTGACAACCCTCCATTCCCACCCCTGCCATTCCTCATGTCATTTAGAGATATCGTTTGGTGAAGAACTAAATCTCTGGAGAAAAAAGTCCATCTCAGTGGTTACTGAGAAACCATGTAGAATGAACTCAGAGACAAGTCTCATGCAAGGAAACATGAATTTACCTGATTGTCTGAAAATGTATGGCTGTCCACTACAAGAGAAATGACAAATCCTCATTTTTCTCTAATTAGAGCAGTTTTACGGGAAAAGAGATCAATGAGTTTGTGGCCCAGATTGAAACACTTACGATAGAACTAAAAGAAGATGAGAAGGATTTTATTTTGAAAGAAAAACAGTTAATTCAAGAGTTAAACAGATATGAGGTAAGCTTTATTTACATCTAAGAACAAATTTAAATGGCTATATGAGGGGGAGGGGGTAATAATTGATATTTCATGCCATTCTAATCAGTTAAATGTAAAAAACTGTGGGAGGGGAAGGGAGTGGGGCATATGGGAATCCCCTATATTTTTATGTAACATTTATGTAATCTAAAGTTTCTTTAAAATAAATAAGTTAATTAATTTTTAAAAAAAGTAGTAGGGAAAATCCAAAAGCTTCCAGGGAAAACTGACTGGAATTGAAGCAGCTTTGGCTTTGGAGAACTGAGAGTCGTTTTTGCCCCCAGAAAGACCTACTGCCTGCTCTGATTTCAACAGATCTTCCACACCTACCACAGGACATGGATTCAGACACCCTGCAAGCTTTCCAGAATGAATTCACCTGCTCCATCTGCATGAACTATTTCATAGACCCCCTCACCTTGGACTGGGCCACAGCTTTTGCAGACCCTGTCTCTGCCTTCACTGGGAGGACACCCAAGCTCCGTTTTGCTGCCCTAAGTGCAGACAAACATCAGAGAAACCAGACTTCTAAACCAATATCATACCAAAGAAGCTGGCTTTCCTTGCCAGAAAGGCCAGACCTTGTTAGGAGAACAGCTCTGAGGTGCAGACCTGTGGGGCACACAAGGAGACAAAGGAGCGCTTCTGTGAGGTTGACAAGAACCTGCCCTGTGGGCCCTGTTCTGAGTCCCCAGAGCATGCGGGTCACAGCCACAGAACAGTGGAATGGGCTGCTGAGGAATACAGGGAGAATCTTTTAAAGGAAATGGGCTCTTTGTGGAAAATGACTCAGGATACCCAAAAAACATCTAAGGAAACTAGCAAAATCTAGGTATTAGAGGATTTTGTGGTTTTAAGGAAGGTGGTGATCAAGGCTCAATACCAGATCTTGCTTCTATTTCTCCATGAGGAGGAGCATCTCCATCTGGAGAGACAGAAGAGGGAAGCCGAAGAGATTTTCCAAGTACAGTGACACCAGAATGACCAAACATTTCTCACAGGAAAACCTGTGAGAAATGTATAGAGAGATGACTGAGACCTGCCACAACCCTGACAGTGAGCTGCTCCAGGACTTGGGAGATAGATTAGAAAGGACTGAGGTGGTGCAGATGAAGGAGCCGCAGCATGTACAAGCCGAGCTCCCCAGGGATCTTGGGCGTGGTGAATGGCTTCAGAGAGAGTCAACCCTTTTGAGACCAGGCCTCATTTCCTGTCACCAGTGGTCTCCTGGACTTTCTCTTACTTTGCTTTTTCTAATCTGAAGTTAGTGTATGACTTTCTAAAACCCTGTTTAGTCATATGGTAGTGACCAAGACTGAACTCTCTGTAACTTAAAGACTGCTGAATAGACCAAGATATATATTTTCAGTTGTATCATGGAGAGTGAAAAAAGAGTAATGATGTCATGAAGACATACAATGTTTAGTTTGGGGAATAGCTATCAATGCAGTAGATTTTTTTAAGTGTAGTCCAACTTGAAAGTGTAAGGTATCATTGGTGGTTTTTAATTTGTTCTGTATTCTGAGTGCATTTATCATGCATTTTACAAAAAAACATTTAATATTTATTAAATCAGGAGGTTCTGATGAAAATCAATGAAAAATATTCCATGAGCCACACATTTTAAATTTTTTCAGATCATTCCCCAAACTGCTGACAGTCAAGGGAACCTTAGAGATGGCCTAGTTATGTTAGACCAAAACTGCAAGCAGGGCTGACCAACAGAGAACCAGAACCACAGGAATGGACTGAATCCAGCATCTGAATAAAAAATGTAAAACCAGTCACCTTAAGAAATTTTTAAACTGTGCATATTTAGATTTCTCATTAATTGTTTGTTGTTTAAAATGTACAGGCACAGTTTATAACTCAATAAACTCTATCTCATAGAAAAGAAAAAAAAAGCCATAGAGGGAGGAAGCCAAGTGTGGGTGGCCACGGGAGTCCCTGGGAAGAGTAAAGAGAAAAAAGGGGATCTAGCAGGGCCAATGCAGAAATCCTTCTTAAAGAAAGGGCATCACACTGATTGGGAACTCCAGGAGCAGATCTGGACTAGAGCAGGGCATACATTCTGGCAGCAGGGGAGAGAAAAGGAACCAAAGGTAGCCAGGGAGCCCAGGGCAGCAGCTCTCCAGGAACACAAACAGAAGGATGCACCTCTTCAAGGCGATGGCATTACCTTAGAAGGCAAGGGTGTGTCTCTTTGGTGGCAGCAGTCTGTAGAGAAGCCAAGGAGAACAGGAATGGTGGTAGGTACCTTCTTGAACTTGATTAGGTTCGAAAAGGAAGAGGAGGCCTAGCTACACCAAAGAGAGTTTATTTGAAGGAAACAGTCTACTGGTATAGTAAGGGAATAGGGAGCCCTTACATTTCAAATCTTAGAATCCTACCCTGGTCCAAGCCACACTCCCACCCACATTATCTAACCCGCATCACATTCTACAGTAACACCCTGCAGATAATTAGCCCAAGAAAACCCAATTCTTTTCCATATGAATAACAAAAAGGAAGCAAACTCATCTTCCATACAAAAATATTATGAGAGGCAACCATCTTCATAGATTTCTTGACCCATTGATTAGTTCCGAAAATTGTAACCCATTTCTGCCAGCCTAACTGTGGCCAGCCAAATGAAAACATGAGATGTGAGAGAACAAGAACAAGGAGTCCTGTGGTGATAAATCAGCTGGTCTTTCAACTCTTGAGACATACAGAAAATGTTAGAACAGAGGCACAAATGAACATGTGTATGTTGCCATCTTCCTGAGAGCCCTTCGTTGAGTGTGGGGAATGGCGAGTCTAAGAGCTCATTCTTCAAAGGATTGCAGAAGAAACTGCGCTCCTTTAAATGGGAAATGTGGTATTTTTGCTGTATTTGGAAAAATATTTCATCTATCTACAATTTCATGTGCTGCTGACTAATTTATCACAGTAATAGTTCAAGGGCAAAATGATTCTAAAAGCTGCCCAGTTTAACAAAGAATGTAATATTAAAATCTTTTCTAAGGAACCGATAATTTTAAATCCCTTGAAATGTATTTCCTGGGACTTCTAGATTACAAGAGTTAAAATATCAAGAATTTATCTATTTCACTGACTTCAACAATTGTTTATCTTCAAAGTTTTAATAAATTTAGAAATCATGTTTCTCAAAAAAGTACCATGAGAAAAACATGTGAAAAGGGGAACAAAACTTTCAACAGCTGAAGAACATGGTACCATGAAACAGATTGCGATCGAACATTACAAAATATAAAATTTAGTACAAGTATGAAGGAACATCACCAATATGGAAATACAGGAAATTAGGGAAGAGAGATAGAAAATGATGGCCAGAAAATTGGAAGAGGTGAAACAGGAGCTGGCACGACTCATGAAGCAAACAAGAGAAAGAAGCCAATGCCAAAATTAATATGAAATTAGAAGAAAAAAGGGAAAAAAGTCAATGTGGAAAGCATTTCCTTTTGGTCATAGCACATCTGCGTATCCAGCATTCTTTTAGATGCTGAAAAACAGGAATGCAAAGAACAGACCAAAACCTCTTCCCTTCAATGGGGGAAGACTGAAAATAAATAAACAAGTAGAACCTGTAGTATTTTGATGGTGATAAATGCTATAGTGAAAAATAAAGCAAAGATGTGGGATAGGAAGAGTGTGTGTGGTATGGTCTCCTCAGAGAAGGGGAAAGCCCTGAAAGATATGAGGAAGTGTGCCATGCAGATATCTGGAGAAGATAGCTCAGGCAGAAGGAATGCAAAGCTCAGAGACTCTGAGGGAGGGGACTGCCATCTTCAAGGAGCAGTGTGGCTGGATCAAAGTGGAAGAGTGTGCAAGAGAAGGCAGTTATCTTCAGGAAGTAGATACTGAGATGCAATTAAGAAATGCAAAAGTTTTATTAAGAAGAAATATCTGTGAAAATTGGGCAGAGGAAGCCATCAGACCTTGATGAAACCTGACAAACTCTGCCACCCAGTGGGGAGCTGTGGAGCCCTGCCTTGGGAAACAATGGCCACACCCTTATACCATCTCCTCACGCAGTCATTGGCTGGGCCCCTCCAAGGAGAGCATGATTTTGGCTGATAGCTGAGGCAGACCTTGAAGGAGCCAACAACTGGAGACTATCAGTTAACCACACGCTTTGCAGCCGGCCAGTGAGTACTCCCAAGAAGAGGGATCCGAGTGGTGCATCCTGAGTCTGCCACAGGATTTAGTAAGCCATTGAAAGTACCTTGTATTTTACTCAGCCTGGGCTGGGTGCATTTGGAAAATTCTGAGTGGAGGACTGAAATAATATGACTTACATTTAAATAGGATCACTCTAGATGCTCTGTTGAGAGTAGACTTTAGGGAAGCAATGGTGGGTGCAGGAGCTAAAATTAGGAAGCTATTGCAGTTATCCAGGTGAGAAACAATAGCTTAACCAGAATCATAACTGAGGAAGTGGTGAGAAGTGCTCAGCAAGTCAGATATTTTGGGGTGATAGAGCTGACAGAGTTTACCAACATACTTGATGTCAAAACCGTGGTGGCAATCCCCTTAGAGTCAGGAATATAACAAGGATATCTATCACAACTGCTATTTAACATTGTCCTTAAGCTTATACAGTGAAATAAGGCAAGATAAATAAATTAGAAGTATAATACTTGGCAGATGAGAAGATAATTCCCTGTACCCCTAAAAAACTTAAGAGAATCAACTGCAAAACAATACAAACTGGAATCCAACCTGCACTCTGCTTGCCAAGCTGTGTGTACAGCAAGGTTCTGTCTATTTGTGTCTAATTCACACAAAGGCATGGACTGACAGCAGCCCATGTGCCACTATTACATAGCAATGACCCGTTCTCCCTTGATAATGACTGTCAATAATCCAGGCACATCATAATCCCATTTCTGCCTTTGGTTTAGTGGCATAAGGAGCCCAAAATGGAGAGGAAGCAATTTCATATTTTAGTTTTTGAAACCATCATTGTGCACCAATGGAATCATTTCTCTCTTCCACAGTAAGATCTTGAAACCAACAGAACCCAAAATCACATGGAGGGGAGGGAAACATTTTGTGAGTGGGTAAGTGAGTTGTTAGGTTTAATAGAGAGAGGTTTTGGCCCAGGAATGCTAACTAAAGGAAACAGCCACGAATATTAGTCACTGATTCCTAATATAAAATGCATCTAGGAAGACAGCTACTCAGTCTTGAAAGGTGTCTGCCACCCAGTGCTGTGACTGAATTTTCCACTGACTTTACTCCCATACCCTGGGGGCCTCAACTGTGATTCTCCTTTCAGAGCTCACCACAGGCTTCGTACATCATTCCAATCTAGTGCTGACATGTTGAGCACCATTAGATCTGCTAGGTCATACAGTCCTGTGTCCATCTAGGTTCACTTGGAGAAGCAGAAGCCTTAGAATAAAGGTTTAGTACAGAATTTGACCCTCTGAAATCATGGGAATTGGTTAGTCAGTTTAGAGCAAGGGTTCTTAACCTTTTTTGTTCCTAGGATCCCTTTGCCAGTCAGGTAAAAACCACGGACCCTTCCTAAGTCCACACTATACTGTGTATTATTTAATAAATATATCACACGCTCACCAACACATCCCCACAAGAATAATGTTTTGTTTTTTTTAATTTCAATTCAAGTTCATGGACCCCTGGTTAAGAACCCCTGGTCTAGAGATGCTACCATCTTTACGTTGGGTATTGGGGCCTGAAGTCATCAGGGTAGGCAATGGGGAAGGAAAGATGGATATGAAGTGGAGGAAAGTAAGGACAAATTGGAACTCACAGACTTGAACTGGAACCCATGAGGATGGACTGGAACCTGCGACATCTCTCACCTTCCAACCCTCCAGCTTTGACAAGGTGGATGACCTGCAGGAGAAGCTAGATCCCATCATCATAGTGTCAAATATTCACGTGGCACAGGATTTTGAGGAGCTGAGGGAGGAGCTGATAGGACCTGAAGAAGCCAGGGTCCTGACTGGCTGTCCTACTCAACGATGTGAGCCAACGGCCAGGAAACAACTTGCCTGAGCTGCAACAGCACCTGGTACCCCACGCCCTCTTTCCAACAGTAAAACAAGAGCTTGGTTTCTTGTTTTAGGCAACTCTGGTAGCCTAACCTATATGCAGGTAATGAGAATGAATGAAGGCACTCACATCCTTCCCCAAGCTATTCTTTTTTAGGGAATGTAGTATGGATAATAGGATTGAGTTACTTAACTCAACCTGCTTAGTGCTACGGGAAGGAGAAATTTACTCCTGATTCTACAGTATTATATATTTTAAATTGTGGTGTTTTTAAATGCTTTTTTTTTGTATTACCATCTTTACTCATAAGGATTCCAATGGCAATTTGGGAGAGGACATCTCAGGCCAGAATATCACTGTATTGGTTAGGGTGCAAGCAAGCTGCACTATCAACATACAGTGACGAAAGATGTGAAGTAAGGGTTAACATACCCACTTCCCTTCTTTATGGGAAATTGACCTTGGGTTAACTTTCTGGCTCTGTCCCCCAGAAACCTGATAAAAGTAGAATATTATCAGGCACCACTACTTCTATAAAAATGACCACTGATACTACATTAGGGCTAGGAAAATAACTGTTCGGAAACCACAGTGTTGGACTTCCATGCGTGGTGATTCTTTTAAATGGGCATGTCTCTTGCAGGGACCTGGAAGGTATGCCCCAGAGGTATTGGTTCCTATTTGGACATACAGCTTCCAAGCCAGGGAGGCTATCTTACCCACCCATATGGACCTGTCTCGTATCTGAGTAGCCACATTGGTGGAGCCAAGGAAAACTAGTCTTTGGTTTGCTGTGCTGACTGCCACAAGTACTCCTCTGCTGGAGAAGCATACCTGGTGTTGCCCTGATAATATGTGGCATTTCCTTTAATTTATATATATGTATATATAAAACTTAGATAAAAATAATACCTAAAAGTAAAAGTTTCAAAGAGTAAATGGGTCACATGTGGCCTATTCAAATCCTGTGAGTCTGACTACCTAAGTTGGGAAGACCCTCTAAGGTAAACATTACAGCAAGATACTTATTTCTCTTTCCTGCTACAGGCCTAAAGTAAGTGGTCTAGGGTTGGTCGGGTGCTTCGGCCATGCTTGGCTTGTAACTTCCATCTCTGTATTCAAATGGCAGCTTCCATTCTCATAGTCTTCCATCCAGGAGAAGGAGGAAAGGGCCAAAGGATCTCATACCCATTTCTGTTGCAGGTACAGGATCCATAACTGGTACATACCACTTCTGCTCACAGACTCATTGGGCACATCCAGCTGCAAGGGAGGCTGGGAAATGAATCTCTAGCTAGCAACCATATGCTCTGGAGTTGTAATATTAAGGGAGGGGAGAATGGGTATTAAATGTCAGCCAGCTGTGTCTGTCTTAGTTACCATGTGAAACCCATCCTGATTTTTCAAAAGCAGTCCAACTAGTATTCCATTTGACACAAAATCAAATATGAGCTTGAATAATTAAGCAGGCATCTTTATGTTTTGTTTTGGGTACTTTGGGCCCATTTATTATGATATCATATCCAATTATTTTTATCCCATTTCTTATTTGCATCCACATTTCTTAGCACTTGTGTATATTCTGTTTTCCATTCTGTTTTTCCATATAATACAATCAACCAAAGGCAACTTTAATATGTTTTTGGTCTGAATACATGGTAGCATCATAGCAGCAGAATTATAGAAATGAAATGATCTTTGGAAAGCCAGTTGAATCTAAATCTGAACCTCCTTACTTTATAGATCACCAGAATCGGTGAATCAAACAAAAAATATTTGTTAAACATCTAGTATGTGCCAGATGCTTTTCTGTGCACCTCAGGACAGAAGAACAAGACAGACAGAGCTCTGTCCCCCAAAGGACTCACATTCTACTATAAAAGGTTGTGTAAATTCTCCAAAATCATACCTCACGATTAGCTTTTTTTTCTTTAAAGATTGCAATTGCTAAGGAATCTCAAATTAATGAAGAAAAGCAAGAAGAGCTAGTTGAGTGTCTTCCACAACTTCAGGAAGCAGAAGAAGACTTTTCACACAAAAATAGAAGGTTTGAAGAGCTCAGAAATATTCTTACAGGTACATATGAAACACTTAGTAACTGACCTCAATTCCAGGTGAGAATTTCATTTTTGTCTTCTAACACAAGGCATGTCATCAATCACAAGCCAAATTGGTAAAATTCATCCAAATTTTCCCATCACTTTTCACCCTCTATTCTCTGATTTTTGACTCATCTACTAATTTCCTCTCCTATACACCACAGTCTTACTGTTGCTATTGACAATTTTTTCTTTTCTCTTTTAAAGGCTGTTTAAAATTAAAAATTGGTAGTCAACTGTTTTATCTTCTGTCTCTCCATCCTTGGTCAAGGTAGAACTGACTCCTATCTCTGCTACTATGTTAAAAATGCTTCTCTTTCTTACCATGAATTTGAAAATTATATCTCATGTCCAACTATGACTTCAACCATTTATCAAGTAGCCACTCCTCAGATTTTTTTCACTAGCCTCCCCTTGAGGAAGAGGTAGGTAAGAGCTTGTCTCAGATCTGTCGGCCTCGGCAGAGGACAGGAAATGTCTCTGAAGGCATCATATTTTGCATTCTGTTACATAGCATAACCATGTGTGTGTAATATGAAATAATGATTCTCACCACAAAAGTTTTAAACTTAATTGATGGTCAATTAACTTAAATTGTGGTCATCCAACCCTTGTCTGCACCCAAGGCCCAAAGTCCACACATTCAGAATAATCTTAGAGGTTTGAGCCTTGTCTTACATTTGAGGAGCAGAGAGGATCATTATCCAAGGAGTTTCTGCAGTTCTTTATGCAGGAGCAGCTTCCAGAAGTTCTGTCTCCCAAATAATGAAAGAAATACCATGGGCATTGGAAGGCCAGGACTGGAAGTTACAAAAGGACCTGAAAAAGAGCAAATATGTCTACTGGGGTGGAAGTGGGAATGACTGGCTGCCATGACTCATAAAACACTTCAAAAATTTGAATATAAACCACATTTTTAAAACAATCAGTCTTAACACACCTCAAATTTTAGATGCCAATGTATTTTGTCTAAGTATATAGCTTATATCAAAAAAGAACATTTTAAATGTTTCTATAGTAAATAGTTGTAATAATTTCTTAAAGTGTTCCAATTATACAAATAAAATATGTTTGCAAATGTAACTATTGTGGTTGAAAAAGCTGAGTGGAGAAACAATCAAACAAAACCCCTTACTTATGAAGGCCTTAAATATTATCTGTGAACCGGCAAGCATTCATACTTTTTAAACTCTTACTGCCCTTCCTTCTTCAGGTAAGTTTATCAAATTTTAACTTTCCCAAGACTGATGAGTGTTGCTTTTATAGTTCATTTAAATCATATTTCAAAGGAAAAATTCTAGAGGAAACCAAGAAATTCAGAAGCTATAGTCTCTCTTACCATGCTTTTAAGTGCTCCAAGTTAAAATTCTATATACCAGATTACAAACAAAATTCTTAGACCATTACAAATATAAATTCTCTCATTACAGAAAAAAATCCCTCATGATTTGTAATTTACTGTACAGAGGAATTACATTTTTAAAGTATGTCCTCATCATACACATATATTCAGTTTTGCCAGCCAGTCATGCCCACTGGATATTCATATGGATATTCAATATGTTTAAATGTGAAATACACAGACATTTAAAAGTTAACAGGGATTATTGCCAAGGATGGTGGATTTTTAAGAATATAAGACTATTAGAAGAATAAGTACCCAAGTATTTGGTTTGGTGTCTGTGGCCGTTTGGCAGTTTTGATGTAATTATGAATTCCAAAAATATAATTGGATCATGCTTGTAATCTGATCTGTTAATCTGGCCATGATTAAGTAATGATTAGGGCGTTGACCGGGCCACGTCAGTAGGGTGTTGAGCCCCACCCCTTGGTGGGTGGGGAATCGAATATAAAAGGCAAGGCAAAGGACAGAAGAAGCAGTCTTTTGAGAAGCAGTTTTGATGTTGGAAAGAAGGCCCCAGGAGAAGAGAAGCAAGCCATTTGCCTGATCGTCTACAGCTGACCTTGTGGAGGAAACAGGAGCTAAGCCCGGAGAGAAACGCAGCGCCGGGAAGAGA
>JAQZBX010004311.1:0-60953 GCA_029593785.1 Cabassous unicinctus | reverse complement strand
GCCAAAAATTTATACAGTTAATCTTTCTCCCACCTTTCCCCAGGGAGACCTACGGCCTTTTGCCAGAGTAACTGTGCATTGGGGGAAAGGAAATGATCAGACATTTCAGGGATTATTAGACACTGGCTCAGAAGTCACATTAATTCCAGGAGACCCAAAACGTCATTGTGGTCCACCAGTCAGAGTAGGGGCTTATGGAAGTCAGGTGATTGATGGAGTTTTAGCTCAGGTCTGTCTCACAGTGAGTCCAGTAGGTCCCCGGACCCATTCTGTGGTTATTTCTCCAGTTCCAGAATGCATAATTGGAATAGACATACTCAGTAACTGGCAGAATCCCCACATTGGGTCCCTGACTCGGGGAGTGAGGGCTATTATGGTTGGAAAGGCCAAGTGGAAGCTTCTAGAACTGCCCCTGCCTAGCAAAATAGTAAACCAAAGGTAATACCGGATTCCTGGAGGTATTGCAGAGATTAGTGCCACCATCAAGGCTTTGAAGGATGCAGGGGTGGTGATTCCCACCACATCCCCATTCAACTCTCCTATTTGGCCTGTGCAGAAAACAGATGGATCTTGGAGGATGACAGCAGATTATCGTAAACTTAACCAGATGGTGACTCCAATTGCAGCTGCTGTCCCAGATGTGGTATCACTGCTTGAGCAAATCAAAACTTCCCCTGGTACCTGGTATGCAGCTGTTGATCTGGCAAATGCTTTTTTCTCAGTTGCCATTACTAAGGACCACCAGAAACAGTTTGATTTCAGCTGGCAAGGCCAGCAGTATACCTTCCCTATCCTGCCTCAAGGGTATATCAACTCTCCAGCCCTATGTCATAATATTGTCCGCAGGGAACTTGATCGTCTCTCCGTCCCACAAGACATCACATTGGTCCATTATATTGATGATATCATGTTGATAGGACCTACTGAGCAAGAAGTAGCAAAGACTCTAGATTTATTGGTAAGGCATTTGCATGAGATAGGATGGGAGATAAATCCAACAAAAATACAGGGTCCTTCCACCTCAGTGAAATTTCTAGGTGTCCAATGGTGTGGGGCCTGTCGAGATATCCCTTCTAAAGTAAAGGATAAGCTGTTGCAACTGGTCCTTCCTATGACCAAAAAAGAGGCACAACACTTAGCTGGCCTCTTTGGATTTTGGAGACAACACATTCCTCATTTGGGTGTGCTACTCCGGCCCATTTACCAAGTGACCAGAAAAGCTGCTAGTTTTGATTGGGGACTGAAACAAGAGGAAACCCTGCAACAGGTCCAGGCTGCTGTGATAGCTGCACTACCACTTGGAACATATGATCCAGCAGATCCAATGGTGCTGGAAGTTTCAGTGGCAAATAGAGATGCTGTCTGGAGCCTTTGGCAGGCTCCTATAGGGGAATCACAATGCAGACCGTTAGGATTTTGAAACAAAGTGTTGCCATCCTCTGCAGATAACTACTCCCCTTTTGAGAAGCAGCTTTTGGCTTGCTACTGGGCCTTAGTAGAGACCGAACTTCTAACCATGGGCCATCAAGTTACCATGAGACCTGAGTTGCTTATCATGAGCTAGGTATTGTCTGACCTACCAAACCATAAAGTTAGGCATGCACAGCAGCACTCCATAATACAGTGGAAGTGGTATATACGAGATAGGGCTTGAGCAGGTCCTGAAGGCACAAGTAAGTTACATGAGGAAGTAGCCCAAATTCCCATGGTCACCACCCCTGCCATGTTACCTTCTCTTTCCCAGCCCACAGGTTTGGCTTCTTGGAGAGTCCCTTACAATCAGTTGACTGAGGATGAGAAAACTCGGGCCTGGTTTATAGATGGTTCTGCATGATATGCAGGTACCACCTGAAAGTGGACAGCTGCGGCACTGCAGCCCTTTTCTGGGACATCCTTGAAGGATAGCGGTGAGGACAAATCCTCCCAGTGAGCAGAGCTTCGAGCAGTGCATCTAGTTGTTCATTTTGCCTGGAAGAAGAAATAACCAGATGTGCATTTGTACACTGATTCATGGGCTGTTGCCGATGGTTTGGCTGCATGGTCAGGGACTTGGAAGGAACGTGATTGGAAAATTGATGACAAGGAGGTTTGGGGAAGAGCTATGTGAATAGATCTTTCTGAGTGGGCAAAAAACATGAGCATATTTGTGTCCCACATGAATGCTCACCAGAGGGTGACTTCAGCAGAGGAAGCGTTTAATAATCAAGTGGATAAGATGACCCGCTCTGTGGCTAATGCTCAGTCTCTTTCCCCAGTCACTCCTGTCATTGCCCAATTGGCTCATGAACAAAATGGTCATGGAGGTAGGGAAGAAGGTTATGCATGGGCTCAGCAACATGGACTTCCCCTCACCAAGGCTGACTTGGCTACAGCCACTGCTGAATGCCCCATCTGCCAGCAGCAGAGACCTACACTCAGCCCCAGATATGGCACCATTCCTCGAGGTGACCAGCCTGCTTCCTGGTGGTAGGGTGACTACATTGGGCCACTTTCACCATGGAATGGGCAGTGATTTGTTTTAACTGGAATAGACACATACTCTCGCTATGGATTTGCATTTCCAGCACGCAATGCTTCTTCCAAAACTACCATCCGTGGACTTACTGAATGTCTTATCTACCACCATGGCATTCCACACAGCATTGCTTCTGATCAAGGAACCCATTTCACAGCAAATGATGTGCAGGAATGGGCACATGCCCATATAATTCACTGGTCTTACCATGTTCTCCATCACCCTGAAGCAGATGGCTTAATAGAACGGTGGAATGGCCTTTTGAAGACTCAATTATGGTGCCAAATAGGTGGCAATACCTTGCAGGGCTGGAGCAATGTTCTCCAGGAGGCTGTGTATGCTTTGAATCAGTATCCTCTCTATGGTGCTGTTTCTCCCATAACCAGGATTCATGGGTCCAGGAATCAAGGGGTGGAAATGGGAGTGGCACCACTCACTATTACCCCTAGTGACCCACTAGGAGAATTTTTGCTTCCTGTCCCTGCAAACTTAAGCTCTGCTGGTCTACAGGTTTTAGTCCCAAAAGGAGGAGAGCTGCCACCAGGGAACATAACAATGATTCCATTGAACTGGAAGTGAAGACTGCCACCTGGCCACTTTGGTTTCCTCCTACCTGTGAATCAACAGGCAAAGAAAGGAATTACTGTACTGGCTGGGGTGATTTGATCCTGACTATGAAGGGGAAATAGGACTACATCTACATAATGGGGGTAAAGAAGAATTTGCCTGGAATGCAGGAGATCCTCTAGGGCATCTCCTAGTACTGCCATGCCCTGTGATTAAAGTCAATGGAAAATTGCAACAAACCAATTCAAGCAGGGCTAACAATGGCCCAGAATCTTCGAGAATGAAAGTTTGGATCACCCTACCAGGCAAAGAACCACGGCAGGCTGAAGTGCTTGCTGAAGGTAACGGGAACATGGAATGGGTAGTGGAAGAAGGTAGTGATAAATATGAACTTTGACCACATGACCAGTTACAGAAATGAGAACTGTAATTGTCATGAACCCTTCTTCCTTGTTTCATTATGAGTATGATTGTATATGTACACAAAACGAGTTTCTTGTTTTCTTCCCCAACCTTTCCCCCTATCATATGAAAAGTTGTATTAATTCCAAGTCATAATATTTAAGGATGTCAAGTTTAAGCATGAATATTACCCAAGGACTTGTACCCTATACTGTGGGAAATTAACACGTTTCCGGTTGTACACAGGGGAGTTGAACATTGTTAGGTGGAAATATATATGTATGTTTGTCTGTTATTGTTTTTACTTAGAGACTAAGTATGGCTTAGGGTAATGTGTATGATTGCCGAGTTGACAAAGGGTGGACTGCGATGCTTAGGCTAATGTGTCAACTCGGCCAGGTAATTGTGTTCAGGTGTTTGTTTCAGCAAGCACTGGGCTAATTGTAATATAAGAGCATTTATGGACTTCAATCACCAGTGAGTTTTCTGCATGGATGGCTGATTACATCTGCATCAATCAGGGAGATTACATCATCAATGAGTGACGCTTTTCTCCAATTAGTTGAATGCCTTAAAAGGGGAAGTGATTTCAACGTTCAGAGAGAATTTCCCAGCTGGTCGTTGGACAGGCAACTTCTCTCAGAAACTCATCAAGGACCTTTCATTGGACTTTCATTGGAGCCCCTGGGTGCAGCCTGCCTGCAGAACCTGGACTTGGGCATCCCCATGGTCGTGTGAGAGACTCTTTTAAAATCTCATATTATTGACAGATATCTCCTGTTGATTCTGTTTACCTAGAGAACCCTGACTAATACACCATCCATATATAAAAAGGTATTAATATGGGGGGGAAGGTTGAGAAGAAGAAGATGTCAGTTTAGGTGGGAACTCACCATCTCTCTCACAGAGGATGCCTAATTGGGGACAGGATCCTGCCCGAGTGGTCTGTTCTGGGAGCCCATGGAGCGAAAACTTTAGGAATACTGATCTGGAAGAAGACGGACAGCGAGGTGGATTGCTCAAAATAATATTGTACTGCTAGCTTGTTTCTTCTTTTCTGTGCTTCTTCTTACTTGTTTTCCCAATCACTGTGTATATTGATTTTGTCTACTAACGCTATTTCTTTTCCTTCCTTCATCTTTCTACCTTCTGCTTCTGTTGTGGTTCTTACATTACACCTTTTTTCATTAGTCCTCAACTTCACAGATGTCAATTTCTATCTTATCTATTCTGCTTTCTTTATTTTTTTAATTAACTTTTTTCCTTTCAGCCCTTTCTTTACTCTTTCTCTCTCTCCTCATCATTATGGCCTTTTAAATCATTCTATATATTCTTCCTATTTGGTTTCCCACTCCATTGTAGGCACTCCACTTTTTTTCCCTATTACTGTACACTGCCTACATGTGTTAAATTTTCCTTTTACTAAGTCTTATATGGCCCCTCTTCTAACTTTTACCAATATTACTATTATCCTTTTTCCTTCCTTACCACTTTCGAATCCTCTGGCCCTAATCTTTTTCCTTCAAGGGAATGCAAAAAAAAGGAAGGAAATAGAACAAGAAGAACAAAGTGTCAAAGAGAAAACTTGACAAATACACAGAACCACCAGCTAAATAAAACTCTAGAACACAGAGATAAGCTAATCAATTGAATAAACCCAACAAGAAAAAATGATGACCAGAGGGCAACAAATATTACAAACCATACTGAGAAACAGGAAGACATGGACTACTCCAATGAACAAACTAAAAACCAGGAAGACATGCAGAACATCGAACAACTAATCAAAGCTTTCCAAACAATATCATGGACCAACTTATGAAGTGAAGGAAGAGATTAAGGATATTAAGGAGGCACTGGGAGAATATACTGAAGAAATTGTAAGCATACATAAAAAGGTAACTTATATGACGGTGATGAATGGCACAATCCAAGAAATCAAAAAAACGTTGGATTCACATAACAGCAGATTTGAACAGGCAGAAGAAAGAATTAGTGATATGGAGGACAGTAAATCTGAAATCAAACAGATAGCAGAACAGATAGACAAAAAGATAGAAAAAA
The DNA here is from genome assembly GCA_029593785.1 of Cabassous unicinctus. Lineage (NCBI taxonomy): Eukaryota > Metazoa > Chordata > Mammalia > Cingulata > Chlamyphoridae > Cabassous > Cabassous unicinctus. Next base: position 55,405 of record JAQZBX010004311.1, on the reverse strand, counting down.
ATCCATCAGGGACATAGGGACTTATACGACAGCACAAAATGCACAAACATACACATTATAGGCATCCCAAACGGAGAAGAAAAGGGGAAGGGAACAGAAGGAGTGTTGAAGGAAATAATGGCTGAAAACTTCCCAACCTTATTGAGGGAGATGTATGTACATGTCCAGGAAGCACAGCAACCCCAAAAAGTATAAATCCCAACAGGCTTACTCCAAGACATATAATTTTCATGATATACAATGCTGAAGACAAAGAGAAAATACTTCAAGGCAGCAAAAGAAAAGACAACCATCACATACAAGGGAATCACAATAAGATTAAGTGCTGATTTCTCATCTGAATCCATGGAGGCAAGAAGACAGTGATATGCTATAGTCAAGATACTAAAAGAAAAAAAGTTCCAGCCACAAATTCTCTATCCATCAATGCTGATATTCAAAAATGATGGAGAGTTCAAAATATTCACAGATAAACAGAAATTAAGAGAGTATGCCAATAAGAAACCTGCACTTCAAGAAAGACTAAAGGAAGTTCTACAGGTTGAAAGGAAAAAACAGGAGAGAGAGTTGGAGGACAATGTAAGAACAACTAAAAAGACAAAAAGAGAAATAAAAACAACATATGACATACATAAACCCAAAGAAAATATGGCTGATATAAGAAATTCCTTGAGAGTAATAACACTGAATGCTAATGGATTAAACTCACCAGTCAAGAGACACAATATTGGCAGAATGGATGAGGAAATATGATTCAACTATATGCTGTCTACAAAAAACCCACCTAAGATCCAGGGATTCAAGGAGGGTGCAAGTGGATGGCTGGAAAACTATTTTACAAGCAAACAATAACCAAAAAAGGGCAGAAGTAGCTATTGTAATATCAGACAATATAGATTTTAAATGCGAAACTATTATAAGAGACAAAGATGGACACTATACGTCAGTAAAAGGAGTAATCTTTCAAGAAGAGAGAACAATCATAAACATTTATGCACCTACTCGGGGCACCTCAAAATACATGAGGCAAACACTGGAAAAACTAACTGGAGACATAAATGCCTCTACAGTTATAATGGGAGATTATAGTTGGGGATTATATTGGGGGATATCACTACTGACCCCACTGAAATAAAGAGTATCATAAAAGGATACTTTGAAAAATTATATGCCAAAAACAATGATAATTTAGACATGTGGACACATTCCTAGAAACTCACAAGCAGCCTACATTAATGAAAGAAGAAATTGATGAACTCAACTGTCCAATTACAAGTAAAGAGATACACTCAGTCATCAAAAACCTCCCAACTAATAAGAGCCCAGGACCAGATGGCTTCACAGGTGAATTCTACCAAACATTCCAGAAAGAGCTAACACCAATCCTGCTTAAGCTCTTTCAAAAATAGAAGTAGAAGGAACATTGCCTAACTCATTCTATGATGCCAAGATTACCCTAATACCAAAGCCAAACAAAGACACCACAAGAAAGAAAAATTATAGATCAATCTCTCTAATAAACCTAGATGCAAAAATCCTCAAAAAAATACTTGCTAATCATATTAAACAACATATCAAAAGAATTATACACCATGACCACATGGGTTTCATCCCAGGTATGCAAGGATGATTCAACATAAGAAAATCAATCAATGTAATACACCACATAAAGAGATTGAAAGAAAAAAATCACATGATCATCTCTATAGATGCAGAAAAACATTGGAAAAAATACAGCACCCTTTCCTGATAAAAAACACTGCAAAAGATAAGAATAGAAAGAAACTTTCTGAACATGATAAAGGCTATATATGAAAAACCCAAAACTAACATCATCTTCAATGGTGAAACCCTAAAAGCCTTACCTCTGAGATCAGGAACAAGGCAAGGATACTCACTATCACCACTCCTATTTAACACTGTCTTAGAAGTACTTGCTCGAGCAATAAGGCAAGAAAAAGATATAAAAATACATTTAAACTGGAAAAGAATAAGTAAAAATTTCATTATTTACAGATGACATGATCCTATACAGAGAAAGCTCTGAGAAATCTACAACAAAGCTTCTAGAACTTATAAAGCAGTTTAATAACATCACAGGCTATAAGATCAATGCTCAAAAATCAGTAGCATTTCTGTATACCACTAACGAGCAATCTGAGGAGGAAATCAAGAAAAAAATACCACTTACAAAAGTAACTTAAAGAATCAAATACCTAGGAAAAATTTTTACTAAAGATGTAAAGGACTTATATACAGAAAACTAAACAACACTGTTAAAGGAAACCAAAGAAGACTTACATAAATGGGAGAATATTCCCTGTTCATGGATAGGAAGACTAAACATCATCAAGAAGTTTATCCTACCCAAAATAATCTACAGATTTAATGCAATCCCAATAAAAATGAACACTGTATTTTTTTTTTAAGGAATGAGAACAACTAATTACAAATATTATTTGGATTGGTAAGAGGCCCTGAATCACCAAATACATATTGAGAAAGGAAAATAAAGTTGTAGGAATCACACTACCTGACTTTAAAGCATACTATAAAGCTACAATGGTCAAAACTGCATGGTATTGGCACAAGGTTAGACATACTGACCATGGAACCAAATTGAGAGTTCTGATATAAATCCTTGCATATACAGTCATCTGATATTCACAAGGCCACCAAGCCCACTCATTTGGGAGAGACTTGCCTCTTCAAAAAGTGGTGCTTGGAGACCTGAATAGCCATATCCAAAAGAATGAGAGAGGAACACAATCTCACACTATATACAAAATCAGATCGAGATGGATCAAAGATCTAAATATAAGAACCAAGACCATAAAGACTTGGAAGATAATGTAGGGAAGCATGTACAGGAACTTGTAATAGGAAATGGTTTAATGAACTTCACACCCAAAGCACAAACAGCAAAAGAAAAAATAAATAAATGGGATCTCCTCAAAATTAAAAACTTTGCCACCTCAAAGGACGTTATCAAGAAAATAAAAAGACATCCTATCCATTGAGAGAAAATATTTGGTAACCATATATCTGAAAGGAGCCTAATATAAAGAAATCCTACACCTCAAAAACAAAAAGACAAACAACCCATTTAAAAAATGGACAATTGACCTGAAAAGACACTTCTCCAAGAAAGAAATACAAATGGCTAAAAAGCACATGAAAAAATGCTCAATATCACTAGCTATTAGGGAAATGCAAATCCAAACTACAATGAGATACCATCTTACACCCATTAGAATGGTGGCTGTTAAAAAAATAGCAGACTATAAGAGATGTATAGGATGTGGAGGAATGGGAACCCTCATCCACTGCTGGTGGGATTGTAAAATGCTCCAGCCACTGTAGAGGACAGTTTGGTGGTTCCTCAAAAAGCTAACTATAGATCTTCCATATGATCCAGCTATTTCACTGCTGGATCACTGCTATATACCCAGAAAATTTTAAAGCAAAGACACAAACAGATATATGCACACCAATGTTCATAGTGGCATTGTTCACTATTGCTAAAATTTGTAATCAACCCAGGTGTCCATTAACAGATAAATGGATAAACAAAATGTGGTACCTACATACAATGGAATATTACTCAGCTGTAAGAAGGAATAAACTGCTAACACACAGGAAAACATAGATGAATCTTGAAGTCCTTATGTTGAGTGGAGCAAGCCTAGCATTGAAGGATTGTACTTAATTCATATCAGTGAGGCCATTCCATGACCTCACTGATATGAATTAAGGAAATTGTGCAGTCTCTGAGAACTATTGTCTGAAAGATAGGTTTACAAGAAAGAGAAAATTTTGAGCCATCACCCATACAGGTATAATCTATGGCAAAGTGATAGAGTGTAGTTGCATATTTAAGGGATAGGACAGGTGGGTAGTGATATTATTGGGTTGGTGGTGCAGTGTTGACAGGTGGGTAGATTGGGAAGGGTGGGTTAGAATACCCAGGATACTGGGGGTAGAGATGGGAGAGGGATCAGGTGAACATTTGGGATTTCTAGGTATGAGGTTGACAGTACAGATGTGGGAATGCTTTTATGGCAATATGACAAGGAAGTGTCACAGGTTTAGGGTGTTGGTTGGGGCATTCAAGACAAAGCACACCTGGAGCAGGCTTCTAGGGAGTGCTTGAGGGTTAATCCTATCATAAAGTGTTGTATCAATGAGTGGAGACCCACCCATTGAGCAGGAAGGAAATGGATTCCCATTTTTAGGAGGACCGATTTGCTCAGAAATAGACAGGTGGGTGCCTCTTAAGAGCAAGGGTGGCTCCTAATAGGGGAGGACAAACCAGTGTTCCAAGACCTCTTGTTGCATATAACTATGAATCTTTTCATCCAATGAGTCAAGCCGGGGGCTCCTCATTGGACCCAGGGGGATGGGAAGGGAGGAACAGAATAGATCACAAAGGGGCTATTTAGTGGTCAGTAGAAATGTTTTTCATTACCTTACAGTGATGGACACAGGACATGGTAAAATATCATCAAAATTTATAAAAGTGTACTGTCTAAAATTTAAACCATACTGTAAACCATTGACAATGTTATTAGCTATGTTTCACTATCTGTATATAAGTTATACATCCACACACAAAAAGGTTTTAATATGGGGTGAGGAAAGGGGGAGGAAATTGGGTATAGGAGAGTCTCTTGTGTTCTGTTATGACTTTGTTGTTACAACAGCAAAATTGTAACAGCAATTTTGAAAATTAAAGAAAAGTAGTGAGACACTGGGTGGTGAGAGCAGGAGGGTGCCACGGTACTGACTGGACACCAGATATTGCAGTGATAAAACACAAAATGTCAAAAAACTTTTTTTCTATTTTTTTAATTTTTTTAAATTTTTTTCAAATTTTTAAATATCCCAATCCTTATTTTATTTCGTTTTTAGTTGTTATTAAGTTTTCATGTATTCTATACTTTACATTTAAAATTATCATTATTATTTCATTTTACTATTAATTGTATTTGGCTATTATATTGGCTTTATCTTTAAAGAAGCTTTAGATCACAGAAGGGTTACAACTGGGGTCGGAGTGGATCAGTGGTGGGGAGTGTCAGGGATGGGAGTGTACATGGGGGGAAGTTCACCTGAACATAAATAAAAGGCATATAATTTTGTACAAATGCTCACAGGGCATGGTCACAGTGAGTGGAGAATAACTCAATAAATGAGAGAATACTGAATTCCCATCCTGGAGAGCTCTGCATTATTCTCCAAGAGAGCAGCAACAGTCCCCCAAGGGCTGGGGCAGTGTCTGGCAAAGGAGGATGATCCACTGATGTGCTCTTGATATTGATGACTAGCCTTATGAGTCTTTGCTCTTGAAATTGAAACTTTGCCTATTGTTATGGGGTGCCTAAAGGTTCGTCCTGAGAGACTCCTTGTTGCTCAAATGTGGCCTCTCTCTTAGCCAAACTCAGCATATGAATGCATTACTTTCCTCCCAGCATGGGACATGACTCCCTGGGATGAGCCTCCCAGGCAACGAGGTATTACTACCAAGTGCCACTGGCAATACGACTGGATATAGACCTCAAATAAAAGGGAGAAAGGGTAAAGACAAATGGGTTCATATGGCTAAGAGACTTCAAAGTGAATTGGGATGTCCCTCTAGATGTAACGCTTATGCACATCTCAGTAGGACCTCATAGACTTCCAAAGTGGATATCACCCCAAATAGAGGGGCTCCTGAAGGCTCTGGAGACACCCAGTTCTATGTCAGAGTGGATAGCTCTGGAGTTTGGTTGCTTATCAGTGGGCTCTACTTTGGGATCTGTGCTCCTGAGAGTGACAGAGTTGGACTCAAATATGTCTTCCTTGCACATGCTCCATCTGTCCCTTCTATTCAAACCTATATTGGTGTTGGAGTTTCTAGGTGTACTTCCAGAGACTGGAGTATTTGGGCTATCCATATGCCATCTGGGCCCAGAATCTCGGTGGAGCTAGAACTCCTACCGTACAGCTCAATGGACTCGCCCAGGACACCTGTCACGGAGATGATGATGGACAATGGCCATCCCAGGGAATGGAGAGAGACTGCAGCTCCAGACAGAATAACCCCATCCATCTTATCCATGGGATATAAGCCCCTTTCACTTGGAGGGGGAGTGGACATTACCATCCCAGACTCCTCAGGATTGGGAGATGAGCTATGGACTAGAGTGGACTTACTGGCATTATTTTATAAACATATTGTGATTCATGCAATGGGAGAAATTACAACATTATTGTGGAGCCAATGGCCACTGGATGCTTTGGGGGCAGGGAGAGGGAAAAGCAGTTGTAATACAGGGGCTTTTTCTTACTTGGGAATTATCCTGAGTGACATTGCAATGTCAGATACAGGCCAGTTTACATCAGCATACGACATGCAGAACTGTGTGGGAGAGAGTGTGGTCTACAGTGTGAACTGTGGTCCAAGCTTAGTGGCTAAGCCCCAGGATGTGTATATCCATTGCAGGTGATGTGCCACACTAATGAAGGATGTTTATGTGGGAGGTTATGGGAGATGGGGGAGGTGCGGCTTATGTAAATCCCTATATGTTTTGTGTAACATTTATGTAATCTAAGTATCTTTTAAAAAGTAAAATAAAATAAAATGGAAAAAAAAGAAATGACAAGATATCAAGTGAGATTTATACTATGAGTAATCTGCGATAATTTTTGACGGATATTAGGATTCAGCTATGCTCTATGTATATCCATTTAATATATTACTGACTTTCATCTGTTTAACAATTGATGAGGAAGAGGTATCCTCATCATTATGTTATTTTCCACACATTAAAATTGTGAAGTGAATATTTTTAAATAAACTTCTGAGGCAATAAGAAGGACGAAAACCTAGAAGTATCTAAAACCAATGCTCTTCACATAATTTAAAAGAGTATTTTTCTAGTTGGCTAAAGCTGATCCAAAACATACCAGGAATTGTTTGGCTTTTAAATATGGGAATTTATTAACTTGCTATTGCAGAAAGTAAGAAAAAGTCAATAGAATTATCAAAGCAGATTTTAAAAAGATATTTTACTGAAATAGTATAAAATGACTTTATAGGTAAGACTTTGTGGGACTTGATTTAATTTTCTTTTTTTTTTTTTAGAGCAATTTTAAGTTTACAGAAAAATCATGCAGGAAATTCAGAGTTCCCATATACCTCATAAAGACATAATTTTCTATTTTATTATGTTTGTATTAATATAGTGCTTTTGTTACAATTGATGAAAAAGTATTTTAATTGTATTATTAATCAAAGTTCATAGTTTATATCAGTTCAATCTGAATATTCAGTTACATTCAACTAAAAATTAATCATTTTAGGCACTTTCAAGTATATAATTCAGTGTTAAATAGGTTCACAATTATACATCATCATTACAAAAATTTTTCCATTACCACAGCAGAATCTCTGGAACAATCACACATTAACTCTCCATTCTCAACATCCAACTCTGACCCTAGTAATTTTTGACTCTATGAATTTGAATATTCAACTATACAAGTGTATCATATAAGTGAAATCATACAGTATTTGTCTTTTTGCATCTGACTTATTTCAGTTAACATGATCTTTTCAAGTTATGTCCATGTAGCATGTATCGGTACTTCATTCTTAATATGGATGAATATTTTCCATTGTATGTATACACCACACGTTATCCATTCTTCTTTGGATAGACAATTGTTTTTTTCAACCTTTTAGAAACTGTGAAAAATGTTTCTAGGAATATCTAATATTGGTGCGCAGATATCTCTTTAATTCCCTGAATTGAATAACTTGGGGTATGTATATTGTAGTGGGATTGCCAGGTCTTGTGGTAATTCTATACAGCATTTAACTTTATGAGGAACTTTCTGTTTTCCATATCAGCTGCACCATTTTACATTTTCAACAACAGTGTACATATTTCACCCCACCCTCATCAGCACTTATTTTCCATTTAATAAATCACAGACATTCTAGTGGGTGTGGTATCTCCTTGTGGTTTTAATTTGCAGTTCCCAAATGTTATTGATGTTTATCATCGTTTCATGTGCTTATTGGTTATTTATATATCTTCTTTGGAGAAATGTCTATTCAACTCCTTTGCCCAATTAGTTGGTTCTTTGCTTTTTCATTCTTGAGTTGTAGTGGTTCTTTATATATTCTGTCCATAAAGCCCTTTTCAAATATGTGGTTTCCAAATATTTTCTCCCATTCTGTTGGTCGTCCTTTCACCTACATGTTAATTTCTTTGGATTCATGAAAATTTTTAATTATGTTGCAGTCTATTGTATTTATTTTTTCTTGTCTTATCTTTGATTTTTGGTGTAAAATCTAAGAAAACATTGCCTAACAATTGGTCTTGAATATATTTTCTTATATTTCTCCTAGGAATTTTATAGTCTTAGTCCTTATATTTAGGTCTTTAATCCATTGTGAGTTAATTTTTCACAAGGAGTGAAGTGGGTATTCACATTCATACTTTTGCATTTGGATATCCAGTTATTCCAGCTTGATTTGTCGAAAAGACATTTTTCTCCATTGAGGAGACCCAGTCCCCTTGTTAAATATGAGTTAGTCTTAGATGTGAGACTTTATTTTTGAACTCTAAATTCTATTGTTGGTCTATATGTTTGTTCTGGTGCCATTACCACACTGTTTTGAATACTGTAGATTTGTAATAATTTTTAAAATTGGGAAATGTGAGTCCAACAACTTTTTTTTTTTTATGATTTAAGCTCTTTTGGGTCTTTTACCTTTGTATATGAATTTTATGATTAGATTTTTCATTTCTACAAAGAATGTTGTTGAATTTCGGAGGAATTGCATTAAATGGGAAATCACCTTAGATAAAATTAACATCTTAATAATCTTTACTCTACCAGTCCATTACATCAAATGTCTTTTCATTTATTTAGGACTTCTTAGCTCATTTCAGCAATGCTTTATAGTTGTGTTTTTTTGTTTTGTTTTGTTTTGTTTTTTGGTACATGTCCTTTCATTCATTGGTTAAATTTACTCCTAGATATTTTAATGTTTGAATTGCAATTGTGAAGAAAATATTTTATATCCTTTTAAGATTATGCAGTTTTTAGTGTAAAGAAGCACCAATAGTTTCAGCATGTTTAATTTGTACCTTGCCACATGAGGAATTTGTTTATTACATCTAATAACTTTTGTTAACCCTCAAAGCTGGGCCTTTATGGATAAACAGAGATGGCAAGAAGAAAACATGAGAGTTAGGTAAAACTCACATTTATTATGTCTGCAGGCAGAGCCAATGTCGGTTTAAAGCAACTCAGACCTGACTCCCTGTGCTGCTGTTTTGCTCTTGCTTAGATACATAAGTTACTACCTAGCATTTGCTTTGATTATGCATTAGTTTTTATGCATATCAGTGAACATACATAGTTGATTATATATCTGTATGATTAGTATTTTCAGGAATTCACACTTGCACATATGTTGCATGATCAAAAAAAAGGGTGGATAATTCCACACCTAGGTGCTAACTTCACCATGTTAATTAAGCAAGTTGAAGTGAAGACAACCAGGGGCTCCTTCTGCTCAGGTCCAGCCAATAGTTGAAGCTGGTTTTCATATTTCATTGCTTCAACAGGATATTCTCGACCACAAGAAATGGAATTTGGCACCAAGACAGGGTTGCATCTCATTACCTTCTAATTTACATATAATTATTTCTTTGTATTCTAGGAACAGGCAGAGAAACAAGTTACTTTTAGGTATTCAATCATCCTACATCCATCATTTTGTTGTGGATATTTGCAGATTTTCAATTCTATTGGACATGTCATCAGAAAATAGGGAAAGTTATTCTTTAACCTTTCCTATTTTGTTGATTTTATTTCTTTTTCCCTACTAATTGCTCTGGTTAGAACTCTCAGTACAATGTTGGATAACAATGAAGACAGTGGACAGCCTTTACTTATTTTGAACTCAGAAGGTAGGCTTTGAATCTTACACCATTGAGTGTAATTTTACCTGTTAGCTTTTCATATAGGCCCTTTATCATGTTGAGGAGTCTCCCTGCTCTTTGTAGTTTCTGATTGCTTTTATCAGGAAACAATGCTGGGGTTTGAAAACTGCCTTTTATTCATCAATTAAGATGAGTATGTGTTTTTGTCTTCATTTACTAACATTGTTTTAACATTAATTCATTTTCTTAGGTTGAACTACCCTTGCATTCTTGGGATAAGTCCCATTCATGATAGTGGATAATTCTTTTAAAGCAGGGTTTCTTAACACTTTTTGTTCCACAGAACCCTTTGCCAGTCAGGTGAAAGCCACAGATCCCTTCTCAGAATGTTTAGGCAGATAGATGTATGACAGTCAATATCAGCATATCTTTAAATTAACTTTTAGAATAATTCAAAATTAACTCAAGCTCACAGACCCCCTGAAATTTTTCCAGAGACCCCTTGGGGTTCTGTGGACTCTTGGTTAAGAAACTCTATTTTAAAGTATGTTTGGATTCATTTGCTAATAGTCTTTTTTTACACAATGTAAATTATATTATTTTTAAAAGTTAACTCTGGAATGCAATATATGACCTATCTGGTTCTTTACTTTGTATTCAGCTAGTGATATGACAGGTTTCAGGAGTCAATAAACCAAAGAAATCAAGGAAAAGATGACCTTTCATAGTCTGAAAATAGGCTCTATGTTGGCTGGCACTCTCCTTCAGAGTGTATTCTTCCTCCTAAGAAGATAATCCTGAAACAAAAGCATATGTTCTTCTTTTATCTTTTGTGATCTTGTATCTTTGGCATGAGCGCATGTCCTTAGAAGTTTCCTATTTTACAAGGATCCAAAAGGCACCTCTTCTACTTATGCAATAAGCTTCTCCCCAAATGTTCTACCATATATTTTAAGGCAGTAAATTTTTGCAGTAGGCTGTCTCAATTTGATTGTTTCTTACATGGATTTAGCTCTCTGCAATATGCTTCCTCATTCAGGAGGCCAACATATGTGACTGTGAGCCAGAGAGTAGTGTCCTGGTTCAGTCCTTCAGGCTGACAACATGCATACTGTCAGACATGCATGCCTCCCAGTGTGAACATAGGATTTCCTCTGCTCTCTTTAGAAGAATACTAGAGATCTACACTGTGCACTGGCTGGCTGCACACATACTTGGGGGAGGGAATGGAAGAGGAGTCAGCAATGGCACCACAGCCTTTACTCCTTTTTTAAAGTTGAGTTTCCTTGACTTAATGCTTCACAGTTATTATAGAAACTTGGCAACTTTCTGTAGAGATGAGAAGTATATGTAAGTTTTTGCTACTTGTTCAAAGATTTTTGGGTGCTGAAAAACTTGGAGAATTATATGCTGCCTTATTTTATTGGAATTTCTCTTCTCTTGCTCTTATTTTAAATTTTTTGCTGTGCTTACATTCTTTTATCTTTTTAATGTTGAAAGTAATAAATATTAATAGAATAAGGAAAGAAAATGAAAAAGATGAATGTGTCCATCAATTGACTTCAAAATACTGTGATTTGACAATTTCCTCTCTCATGGCTAAATGTATAGAAGCCATATGTTGACACCATTGTTTGCATTTTATTTGTGGGTCATGTGGATTGAAACTATTTGTTTCTTATCAATTTTTACTTTGCTTGAAGGGAGACAGGAGCATATCAGCAAGTATAGACACACATACCATGTTCAGAAAATTCCCTCATGTATGTTTCAAGCTTGAAATACTACAATTCTTGCAAAACTTGACTTTCTTATGGATTTACCTGGTAGGCCTGACTGGAATATTTTAACTGTTACTGTTCTTGCAATAAAAAAAACTGCATCTATTCAATTCTATACATTACTTTATAGGCAGTATATCCCTCAGAGATCTTTGCTGCATTTACTTTGTTTCCATGTTGATTGAAATTCTCTGAAAGGATGGAAATCAATTTCTTTCCTGGGATGTAATGCCCAGGTTTTACTGTATATTTTGTTTGGATTCACAGAGTTGGCTTACCTTGTTGTGATAGGATCCTAAGATTGCTATGGTGTCATTTGCCATCCTCTGCACCGTGGACTCACTATCACACTACCTCTCTGCATATATGCAAGTATTGGCTTCCGGGCCAGTGAGCTAGTCTGTCCTGCTAACCCAAAAAGATAGTATTCAAACTTTTCCACACAGAGTCCAATAGACATGTCAATTTTCCTTGTGATGTGGAACAAAATTGAGGCTCTCATAATCAGATGTTAGTTTTTCTATATCTTTGCTCCTAGCTATAGTGTGTTCATCATCTTAGTATTTTCTAACTTTTAGTTCATATCCTAAATTAATAAATTACAAATTTAATTTGTAATTTCTTGGGTTACTACTTTCATAGATATCTTTGCAAAATTGATCTATTAAAAAATGTTTCATGTCTACTTTCTACTCATGATGCTCCAATTCATAAACCACATCATATGTAGCATTCAAGATTATTAACACTGTTTTAGGCAAAATATTCAACAGATTTCCACAATTCCTAAGAATGAATTTTATTTATTACAAAATTCCTAAAAACAAAATTTGAAATAAATTTATTTACATTTTATGCATGTTATTGTATTAGAATATGTACCTGTAAAATATCCAGTGTTTTGTCGTCTCTATATTTTTTGTTGTTTACCCATGTGATAATGAACTATAGTTCTCTGTGTCCTAGTTTTACATAGTCAATACCACATTGTGGGGAAACGGGTGTGGCTCAAACAATAGAGCTCCCATCTACCATATGGGAGGCCCCGGGTTCGCTTCCCGGGGCCTCCTTGTGAGGGCAGGCCAGCCCGTGCGGCGCAGTGGGCTGATGCAGCAAGACCTCACAGCAGGAAGCAGATGTGGCTCAATCGATAGAGCCCCCGTTTACCATGTGGGAGGCCCCGGGTTCGCTTCCCGGGGCCTCCTTGTGAGGGCAGGCCGGCCCAGGCGGCGCGGTGGGCTGATGCAGCAGGACCTCACAGCAAGGGGGAGATAAGCAGACACAGAAGAAACACACAAGCGAATGGACACAGCAAACACAAGCAGCAAGGGGTGGATAAATAAATAAATAAATAAATCTTAAAAAAAATACCACATTGTGAACTACATGAATTCTTCATGAAAAGAATTTCCAGATTTTCAAAATATTTTTGAAAATATTTGGGATGATTTTGGCCAAAGGGAAAAAATAATATCCAGTGGAAAAGACCATGCCTTATGCATCATGTACTTGAAAAGGTTCCAATAAACTGAGAAAATTGCACTGTACTGGATACTGCAAAACTGGAAGAGAAAATAGATTATTTTGCTCATTAGACTAGCCTATTGTTTAAATTACTGTTTTTACATTCACTTTTACACAAACGTATGGGCTAAGCAGTCAAGTTATTAGAACTCAGTGACTATTTTGGCATTGAGGGCCTGTTAATAAGATAGAAGTGAGATGCCTTCAAAATTGGAAATCTTAAAGAGTTGCTTAATTAATTAAAATGTTAGCCTAGGAAACACTTGCCTTCAATACAAAATATTGTTTGGAAACTTTTGGTTTCTCCATGAACTCTGGATGGAAAAAAGACGTATGCTATGCTTGATTCAATCAAGCATTATGCATCATAGACAAAAGTAATTACAAAGTGGAATGAGATAGATCAATAAAATGGCATTTGATTTTACCTGCAGAACACTAGTTATTACCTATATTTTCTGATATACTTTTCCCAACAAATAACGTATAAAACATTATCCTCTCAAAAAGGAATGTTTTATTTTTCTGATTTCCAAAGACTGAACCAGCATTTTGTTGGCTATGAAATATATTAACCTTTAATATCTCAGAATGGAATAATGTGAAGACTGCCTTTTTCATGTAGACCCCAAATTAAAAAATGTTCTGCCTTAAGGAACTTATACTCTTTCTACTTCAACCTTCAACCTTTATTTATTGCATGGGACTCAGTGGAATCAATACTGCTCAGTAACTTTTATCCAAATATCCTAAAAGTAAATGGAAATATGCTTAACATCATTAGGCATTAGGGAAATGTAAATTGAAACCACTTTGATATACCTTTCAGATGCACTGGAATGGCTGCTATTAAAATAAACAGAAAATAAGTTTTGGACAGGATGTAGAGAAATAAGACACTCATTGGTGGGAATGAAAAATGGTTCAACCCATGTGGAAGACAGTTGGGAAGTTCCTCAGAAAGTTAGGAATAGAATGAGCATGTTACCTGACAATCTTAATTTTAAGTATATACCGAATGAATTGAAAACAGAGGTTGGAACAGATGTTTTTCCACCAATGATGATAGCAGCATTATTCACAATTGCCCAAAGATGGAAGCAGCCAAAGTGTCCATCAACCAATGAATGGATAAACAATATGTGGTATATACAAACAATGGAATATTATTCACCCATAGAAAGGAATGATTTTCAGATGCATGTGACTCCATGGTTGAATCTTGAAGACAAAATGTTAAATGAAATAAGCCAGATACAATAACACAAATATTGTTTGTACTCACTGATATGAAATAATTGGAATTAGCAACTCATAGAGCCAGAAGATAGAGTATAAGTTACCATTGGAAAGGGTGGGGTTAGGGAATAAAGAGTTAAGGATTAATATATACAGAATTTCAGTTTAGAGCAATGAAAATGATTTGGTAATGGATGACAGTGATGGTAGCAGAACATTTTGAATGAAATTAACAGCACTGAAATATATATCTGAATGTGGTTAAAACAGGAAATGTTAGGTTATATATATGGTACTAGAATATAAGTTTTTACAAAAATATCCATGGAACTACACAACATATCAGTGAACCTTAATGTATACCATGTTATAAATTTAATAATATAGTTATAAAAATGTGTTTTCTACAGTTGTAAGAAATATATAATACCAAAGCAACATGTTAATAAGTGGGTGTTATATGGGAATCCTGTATTTTCTAAATTGTTCTGAAAACCCATATCTATATGTCACCGAGTAGTGTATGAAAATCACAGGCTTGCCAAAACTGAGTTCCAGTAAAAGTCTGAAGTTTATTCCTGTTCTTCCAATGCCTAGAATATATCCTCATGTGTTTAATCAATTGATTAAAGAGGACTTTATCATGTTTTTTTTTTAATACATTTGTTCCTACTTGGTTTATCTGTAAAAACGTTTCCAGGGAAATAAAAACCACTGATCTATTTCACAGTCAGCTAATGCACTTACAAAAGTTGTAAGTTAAATTTCTAAATCTTTGCCTAGGCAATATGACTTTAATTTGCATCATCTCTTGATATGTATTTAAATATGTATCGCACTGTTTAATCAAGGTCTTCTGCAGATATTTAAATATGTATATTCATTAGTTTCTAATCTCCAGAATCCTAATAAAACTTACTATTTGTGTGATTCTTTTTCTTTTTCATTTTCTCTTTACAATTTGATATTTCATTCTATGAATTTCTTATGTTTTACATTGGTATTACTGACTGTGTATTTTAATTAATGTGCATGGCATGCAGTAGGCTTTATTAGTCATGAAATGAATAACATTTTTCCATGAAGATTTTTTCATAAGATTTTATATTGTGCTTTATCTATTGCCAATTTCTTTTTTTTTTTTTCATCTGAATCCCTAACTGTCCCAGAAGTATCTAGTGAGAACTTCTATTCTTTAATCATTTGATATCCTATTGATACACAACTTTAATTTCCCAGGTCATTGAAGCCACAGTAACCCACTGCATTCTAAATATTTACAAAATGTGTGCAGTGGAAAATAACTAGCTATCTGCATAGAATTACAGTATTTTTTCTCATGATAGGGTGATCATTATTTCTTCCATATATTAAATACATTTGTCTTTTAATTCTATATAATGAAAAATTTTATTCAAAATTTAAGACACCCCAAATGATCACTTAGTGCTTGAAATTATGTATATCCACATAAAATAATTTCACTTAAAATTCATGTCTCTTTCATCCACAAGGGATTTATCTCATAACAAATATATAAAATCATTCTTTTTTTCTATGTATTAAATAGAGTTTTTAAAATATCCAATGGCCCCTTTAAATCTCTCAGTATATTTGGATTCATTCTAAAATGTGTATTCTCTTCTTTTCCATTCAAAATCTAGATTTCTGACAACCCAGTGTATTCCTGAGGAGTCTGTTCAAAATTGTGAGTGAGCTAATTAAAATGTGCTAAGAATTTCTCTACTATGGGACTAATTAGCTGCTATTTCTATGAAACTGGCATCAATTTTCAGGAGTCCTCTCAATGCCACATTGCAGAACTCTTTCCTTCCTGGTGCAATCCACAAAATCTTTCCACTGACAAATTATTCATTATTTATATTACTAGAGAACTATCTCAGATATTTTTAAACTTGCCTATGTCTGACTGCTTTTTATGCCTGGTATTAATGGGATGAGGCTGAGGGAGTTGATTCTCTAATCAAAATCTCAATTTACCAGGTCTCAGTATTGGAGGTTCTTTCTCCCACAGGCTTCATATTTCTGATTTTAAGGTTTTATAAGCATTTATCACTCTTTCTGCTTCCATACATACTATCATCTAATGCTTTCTCCCCCATTTATTGACACAAATATGAATATGTTGTCTTAAAAAATGTATTAATGTCAATTCATGAGTACCTTCTCATAATTCCTTCTGATAATCTTCATTATTTATGCTCAACTTGTATTATTTTTACTATTATTTTGTTGTGTACTGTTCAGGAGAGGGAAAAATGCATTTATTTTAGACTAAAATTATTTTGACATTTTTAAGAAAATATAAAACACAAGATAATGGAATTTCACACAAAACATTAAAACAAAGATATTTTTATTCATGAATAGATAATCAGATATATGGAATGTGGATGGATTTCATTTTTATCTACTAAGAACAACTCAGGTCCTACTTCTTAGGTCTCCAGAGCATTTATACTCTTCCTGAAATGCTTATTTTCCAAGTTTTCCTTATATTAACACATTACAGTAATGGCTTTAAGTTGATCTCTGTATCCCAGTTGAGAAAGCTCACCCTCATAGTCTGATATCAAGTAGTAAATATAAAGTTTAAATGTGTCATAATTGGAAGCAGAATTCACCATACAAATTAAAGAATGTTAAAATCTGACACAAAAAGACAGCTTTTGTCATAGAGCTATTGGTGTTCCATAGTTAGGGACTAAGTTTATTGGGTACCTGGCTGAATTGTAGGAATAAAGTGTAGTGGGCACATAGTGGTCCACAGTAGAACTGAGTTTACAAGGAGTTTCTATTCAAATATTGAGCAGTTAACAAGGGAAAACTGTTCCAGAAGCTTTAGGCCAATGTATCCTTATTCCTCATAATGGAGAAAGTAAAATTATGAGTTTTAGACATGAGAAAACATGGAATGAGTCAATTCAAAACAGTTAACAAAATTTATAGGAGTATTCTTTTAAGGCAAAATACATTTCTTGCAGTAAATGCAGCATTAATGCAAAAGTTATAGTCTCCGTGGCCAAAAATAACAAAAAAATATTCATTTCTTATAATGAATACACATTGTGTGTTGGCAATACAAATCTTTCACTTTAATAAACTGTGCTTTAGGTATATTTTATTCTTTTTTATTAGAGAAACTGTAGGTTTACAAAAATCATGCATAAAATTCAGAGTTCCCTTCTACTGCCCTATTATTAATACTTAGCATTAGTGTGGTACATATATTATGATTCATCAAAGTACATTTTTATAATTACTTTATTAACTATAATACATCATTTACAGTAAGGTTCAGTTTTTATGTTGCACAGTACTTTTTAATTTTTTATCCTGGTAACAAATACAATTTAAAATTTCATATTTAAATTCTTTATTAGAGAGTTGTAGGTTTAAAAAAACAATCACGCGTAAAATCCAGGATTTCTATATACTACCTGTGAGAGTTTGAATTTGGTGAATCCACAAAACAAAGACTATGTTCTTTAATCCATTTTTTTGGGTGTTTGGTCCCTTTGATTGGACAATATCAGTGAGGAGTGACCCAGGTTGATTCTCCACTCTCTTGTGCTGTCTTATATAAACTGAGAAAATGAGAGGGAGACACACAGAGAAAGGAAGCTGCCACTTTTTTATCTTGCCGTGTGAGAGAGAAAGAAGAAAGTACTGTGAGAGAGGACTCCAGGATGGCCAAAGCTGAAGAAAGGTAGAGAAGCCTCTAGAGGCTAAGAGAGGTCTCAGAGTCTGGCAGCAGCAGAGCACAGCAGCAGGAAAAGAGGTCCCTGAGGTGCCTAGAGCAGCTCAAGGCTGAAGAGAGGAGCCATATGCCTAACTGCCCAGAGCTAGACTTCAGGAGATGGTGAGCCATCTTGACAGATCAGCTGCCATCTAGGTTTGCCATGTGGCGAGATATTCGACTTGCTAGTAGCTGACACTGCTGAGAAATCATCACTGTTGTTGCCTTAACTTGGACATTGCATGGCCTCTGAATTATAAGCTTTTACCCCCAGATAAATCCCCTTTACAAAGGCCATCCCATTTCTGGTTCTTTGCATTGGCAGGCCTTTGACAAACTAAGACACTACCCTATTATTAACACCTTGTATTTCTGTGGAATGTTTGCCACAATAGATGAGAGAGCATTTTTATAATTGTACTATTAAGTATATTCCATGGTTTAACTTTTGGTTCACTGTGTAGTGTAGTTCCATGGATTTATATATATATATAAATAATATATAATATAGTTAGCATATTCTAGCTTTTCCCCTTTAATCACATTCAGATATATATTACAGTGTTTTTATTTCCTCCATAATGTTCTGCTACCATCACCACCATTCATTATCAAGGCTGTAAAAAGAACCTAAAATAAACTTTGCACAACTTAAACATTAATTTCTCATTCCTTTTCACTGGTAAGCTATGTTCTAGATTCTGACCCGGTGAGTTAGCATGTTATGATTAGTTCATATGGGTGAAATCATACAATCATACAATGCATCTCTTACAAACACAAAGGAATTAAGTAAATAACTGATGGAAAAATGGAAAGTTCAAATTTGTGTAAATTAAACATAGTATTCTTAAGCAACACATGGGTCAAAGAAGAAATCATAAGTGAAATTGGGAAATAATTTGAGGCAAAGGAATATGAAAGCACAACATACCAAAAGTTATGGAATGCAACAAAATCAATGCTGATATGGAAACTTAAACTATCAATGCTTATATTAAAAAGGAAAAAAAAATCTCAAATTAGAAATCTTACAACACTAGATGATCTAGAAAAAGAAGAACAAACTAGACTGAAAGTAATCAAAAGAAAGTAAAAACAAAAAACAAACAAACAAAAAACCAAAGATAAGAGCAGTGGTAGATGATATGTAGAATAAAGAAACAATAGGATCAACAAAATCAAAAGGAGATTCCTTGAAAAGATCAATAAAATATGCCAAGTTTATCTATATTGAAAGAGGAAAAAATGGAGAAGACACATATAACTAAATTAAAAAATGAAACATGGGATGTTATTAATGATTCCACGAGAATCAAAAGGATCATAAGAGGATACTATGAAAAACTGTATGACAAGAACTTGGATAACCTAGTAGAAATGTACAAATTCCTAGAAAAACTAAAACCATCCACACTAACTCAAGAAGAATGAGAACATCTCAACTAGCCAGTAACTAATAAAGAGATTGAATCAGTAATCAAAAACCTCCCACTAAAGATAAGCCATGGCTGATTGGTTTCATAGATGAATTTGACTAATATATATATATAATATATATATATGTATAATATCCATTTTATATATATATCCATTATTTGTATGGCAAGTCTAGGGCTGACAGATTTCCATAGCTTTTGTTTAACCGAGAATGCCTTAATCTCTCCTTCTTTCTTAAACGTCTTGCCAGATGTAAAATTCTTGGTTTGAAATAGTTTTCCTTCAGCACTTTAAATATTCTTACCCACTATGTTCTTGTCTCCATGGTTTCTATTGATAAATCAACATTTAATCTTATTGGGATTACCTTGAAGCTAGCTCATTGCTTTTCTCAGAGATTTCAGAACTTTTTTTCTTGTCCTTGGCATTGGCAAATTTGTTTACTATGTGTCTGTACTTGTTACTTTTTGAGTTTATCCTGTTTGGGGTTTTCTAGGTTTCTTGAATGTGCACATGACTTTCCTTAAATATGGGAAATCATCTGTATTATTTCTTTGAATATTCCTTCTGCCCCATTCTCTCTTTCTTCTTTTTCTGAGACTCCCATATGCCTAATGGTGTCCCACAGGTCTCTTAGACTCTGTTTATTCTTTTTTATTCTTTTATCATTCTGCTTCTCAGCATGAATAATTTCAGTTGTCTCATCTTTGAGTTCATTGATTCTTTCTCTGCCACATACATTCTGTTGTTGAAACTATTTAAGGAATTTTTCATTTTGGTTATTAAGCTCCTTAATTCTAATTTTCTCTGGAGTGATTCCCATGTTGTTCATTGATTGTTTCCTTCACAGCCTTTAGGACTTTCTCCATGTTTTCCTTTATTTCACTGAGCATATTGAGTATCAATTTTTTAAAGTCTCTGACTGGTAAGAGACTTTAAATATCTGGTCCTCATTGATGGTTCTGGTTTTTTCTCTTCTTCCCTTAGATAGGCCAACATATTTTGTTTCTTTGTGTGTCTTATAATCCTTTGTTGCCAATTGTACATTTTAATATTTTAATGTGTTATCTCTGGGATTTTGCCCTTGCACTTTCCCTTAATTTGTATCCAGGTAGTGATATGACAGAGCATTTTTAAAATGCCTGGAGCTGCTCAAAACAAACACTAAAGCAGAAAGCAGCTTTCACTGTCTTTGCAAATTGGTTCTGTTTTGCCTTTTGTTCTCCTTCAGATCTTAGCCTTCCTATCAAGCTGATCAGCCTGTGGCAAATGGTAATTCCAAGGTCTTTCCTGTTTTATCTGAGTCTGTGTTGAGTCAGAGCCTGGAGTCTGATTTCTTCTCCTAGAAGTCAGCTCCCTGGAGGCCCCAGGAATTCCCAGTCCACAGGCATTTGAGTGAATGCCTGTCCTGCTCCCTTTGAAATGGAACATCTTCTCATACCACAGTTGAACTCAAAATTGAAGGGGACCAATCTCCTGGTAAAAATTTACCCCAAGGCAAACCCCCCAAAGCCCTTCTCAATGTGTGAGAAATAAAGTCATGTGCTGATAAACATCCCACCTCCCTTGCCTCTTGCAGCTGTAGTTGGAGAGTTCTGAGCTGGAGGCTTAAAAAACCCATCCTGACTATGTAGCATAATGAATCCTGTTGCAGACAATAAATGTGTTTAATAGTAGAAATTTAAGAATGTTCTTTAATGAGGCAGAACAAGTATACATTAATATTACAAGATGCTTTTAATAGGGTGGTATATGAGCTAAAATGTCCCTAAAGCAAACTAAGGACTGTATTGAATAGTTATACATCAAAATTTTCATCAATTATGAAAAAAGAGAGAGATGTATTATAAGTGACAGAAGCCATTCACAATGTACTGCATACTGCTTGATTCAATTTTTATAAAATGTAAAAATAATTAATTATTTATTAATTAGACTTGTGGATACATATGGCACAGGATGGATAGGGGGATTGAAAGGTGACTGCTAAGGAGCAGAGGGTTTTTCTTCTTGTGGAAATGAAAATGCTCTAATACTGATTGTGGTAATGAGTGCCCAACTCTGTGATTATACCAAAACCCACTGAATGTACACTTTGGATGAACTGTATGGCATATGAATAACTCTCAATAAAACTGATAAACAAAAAAGCAATCTTTCCACCCTGCAAAATCATGGAGAGGCAGAATGAGGTGGGGGTGCATCTAGCAGTGCACCCGAGACAGGTGAAATTGGTTAGTTATAGCTTTACCAAAGATTTCCTGTATGACCCAGGCCATCCATGGTTGTTTTGTGGACCTCAGGTTACCTGACATTCAGTGACGCAGTTGAAAGAGGGTCTTGTTGGGAGACAGGGTTGAAGGATGGCAAGGACACGTTATGAGCCACTAACACCAGGAACTTTGTACTTCTTTATTAATGGGCAGTAGATATCCAGGGTTAATCCTAGCACTGTCATTTCCCTGTGGTGCTCTGTCCATGACTGAATGCAGGCAGTCCTTCATCCCAGGTCATTTCAACTTTATTGTTTCTCTTGCTGTCCCTGGTGTCTGCAAACAGCTCCTCTGTCCTCAGGTTGAGCTATGAGAGAACAAGCCTGAGATATGTTCCTGGCTCAGTCTCTCAGACTTTCACCCAATAGATTGGGACTGACATACATGCACCCGCCCATGCACACAGAGGTCACTCTGCTCCCTCTGGAACAGGGTCAAAGATTCAAAATGGGAGTGCAGGCTGGCTCCAATTGTTGGGCAGGGTAAGGGAGGGCCATCAAAGACACCAGGGACTTCTTTTATGGCTTTTTAAGCTGACTTTTCTTTTTTATTTTCATTTTGAAAAAATTTATTGAAATCTATCATGCATACAAAAGCTTACATAAATGATAAATGTATACTAAAATTTTTTAACTTACAAAATAAACATACATAACATACTGGACTCCCATACCTCACCCTACCTCCAATATCTTGCATTTGTTGTGGAACATTTCTTACAGATAATGAAAGACCATCATGAAAACATTACTACTAACTATAGTCCATATCTTACATTTGGGGCACTTTACCCCAAATCTCCCTGATTATTAACATCCTGTTTAAGTATTATATATTTGCCATAGTTTATCTGTGAATATTCTCATATTTCTTCTGTTAAGCACAATCCATCATCTACCACACGATTCCATTTATTATATAACCCCATGCCTTGTACAGTCCATTCAAAGTGTACACTCTGTGGCTTTCATAAGCTGCATTTTCTCAATTCAGAATTTCTATGGTTTATGCAGCCCTTTAACTGTTTTCTGTAGTTTTGAGGAAGGTTACTGGCTTCAAGATTTCTCTGCAGCCTTTGCACCAGGGGCAGTGACCTAAAATAGCTCATCAAAGCTAGAGATCTGAGATCAGACCATATATCTCCATAGTTTGGAACCCTAGCTCATTATGTCCTAACCTGGTGCCCGCAAGCTGAGCCAGGAAGCAGAGTTCCAGTCTCCACTGCTGCTAGCTATGATGCTGGGGGAAGAGGCATGGTAGCTGTTGCAGGGAGGGTGAAACTCAGTGGTATTTATTACAAATTTAAAGCCTCTTCTTTCTGTTCCTCCCTAGATGCTGCTCAGTGTTCCCTAGTCTCCAGAGTTTCAAAATGTTTGATTCATATTATTCCTGCCAGTTCAATAGTGGTTTTTGGTCAAGGGACTAATTTCTGAAACTTCCCACTCAGTAATCTTCCCATATCCTCTCTAGTTTTAATCTTATTACTATATTAGAGCACAGGTAATATGAAAATATTATTGGAAAAGGTTTTGCAAAGGAAATCAGTTCCATAAAATCAAGAAAAGTGTATCAAACATGAACAAAAACTAGTATAAAAATATTTTTAAAAAATAAAATTTTAAAGAAGCAAATGAAAGTATATGTGTGTTTATATGTATGTAAATAAATATATTTGTGTATTTAAGCAGATATGAAGCATATATATATATATATATACACACACACTAAAAATGTGGAGAAAATTAAAAATTTCATTGGAAGAAATTCAATATTATAATAATGTGTAGATAACCAGTGTTTTAAAGGAGAAGGCAATTTTTTAGAAGGAGAAAGAGGAGGAAAAGTTACAAAAATTCAAACAATGGAAGCATATTAGTAAATGTGACTGCATTGCAATGAAGAATTTCTTGCTCTGGAGCTAACAAAATAGTTTCTTAGAAGGGAATGTCAAACTCAAGAAGCACAAAAATCTTATTTTACACATAAATATATTCTTCACTATTGTTATTGAGTGAATATAAAAATTGTAACTCTTTGGTTCTGCCACAAATTCAAAGATTAGAAAAATATATCTCTATGCACCAGTTGTTGATGTGGAGCTAAGGATTTACAGACATATTGTTTATTTGCATGCAGAAGTTGTTCAAATTCTTTGGAAAACCACTTGATACTGTAGTAACTATATAATAGTTTAGGTTGCAATAATGAATAAATCTTAAATCAATGCTGAGAGCTACAAAGAAAATTTTGCATTAGGTCATAAATTCAAACCTGTACGTTTTGATATTTTAATCTGTTATCACTGGAATTAAGACTCTGATGTGCCTGTTCCTTAAGCTTGTACCCAGCTAGTATTATGACAGAACTTTCCTTGAATGCCAAGAGATAAAAGAAAAACAAAGAAAAAAAATAGAAAGAAAAAATGAGAAGGAAAAAAGTTAAAAGAGAGAGGGAGCGGAGGGGAGTGGAGGGGAGGCGAGGGGTAAGAAAGGAAAGACTCAAACAAGCACCTTTCTTAGGATTTGCAGTCCTTCAAAACTTATCCATACAGTTGGTTTAAATAACAACTTGAGGCCAAAGAAGAGGAGCTACCCTGATACTTTAAGCGCATGAATATTGTTTTGGGCCTGTGTGTGTGGCCACAGGAATTTAACTTTTTATATGTTTATGAATGTCCCCTCTTCCCTAGCATGCAGTTTCCTCACACTCCTGGGAGCAGAACTCAATGTCTCACAGCCAACAATCCCTTTCCCAAGATGGTGTGACTTAACTGCTCTGCTACAGTGTTCTGAAGGAGAGCTCTCTAAAATGCCTTCTATATGCAGGAAAAATTCTGGGATGGAGAGTCCCTCAGGCCACCACTAGGCAGATTGGGCCAGACATATTTTTGCCTCCAGTATGTAAATGAGGGTTACTGTGCTCCCTGCAGAATCTCACCCAGGGATCCACACTGAGATTGCAGGCCAGTGGGTAGGTGTCAGCCAGTGTGCCAAGAGATACTAATACTTTATAGATGCATTTGTCTAAAGTTGGCATGCACACTGTTATTATAGCACCTGTTTCCTGGAGCTTTGAGGAAGCTGATTCATTTAAATTTTGCTTATTGATCAAAGCTTCAGGAACATAGCCCTGAAGTGTCTCCTTCCACTAGATCAAGGCCAGGATTGTTATTTTTTATGACAATAAGCTCTTGCTTTTTTATACACTACTTGCTAATATAATAAATATATATACTGACCCATAATGAGCCTGGCATGTCCACTTTACCAGTTGCAGAAGGAAGGGTAAAATTTAAATTAAAGCTGATACTTTTTTGATAAAAATGCTAAAGCAAAAAGGCAGGCTTTATGGGATCCAGTTTTGAAATATTAAATGGTTAATTACATTACCATTAGAATGCTGGCTCATCCTGTAAGGATCAGAAAAATAAAACCATTTCCATATTTGTTGGTGGGAAAAGTATACCACAGTTATAAGCAAAATCTAATATTCCGCAAGCAAATTCCAATTCCAATAATTGCTACATCTCACACCACCCTGTATCTACATGTTCTTCACTATACAGAAAGATGACGTGAATCAAGCATGGTATGTGTCTATTGGGCCATCACAAGAAGAGAGAAAATCTTCCAAAGGATATGCTCTGCTGAAGGTTAGGTTTTTATAGTCCACATTTCAATAAAGGAGTCAAATTTAATGGGTATCTCAGTGTTAAATCCTTTTATGTTTCTTTAATTCTGTTGTTGTGTGTTAATTTTAATTGCTTTGTTATTTGGTGCAGACATTAGTAGGAAGGTGACTGCAAAGAGAGAAATTTGAATTGAATTCTCTAACCCAAAAAAGCCAATATTCTCTTCCAGACTGCAAGTATCATGTACCTTGAAATTTTTTCAAATGTATAAATACCTGTTAAGGTACTCACGAATGATCTTCTCATTATAACACCATTTATTTTTTTAGGTAAAAGTCATGCTAACATCATTCAAAATAATTTCAAAATTTTGAAAATGTTTTCCTGAGGAATGTTTGAATTACACAAATGAATGGAGTTGAAAAGCTAGGACACAGATGTATTTATCTATCACATATGCAAACAAAAGAATATTCGGAAAACAAAAGTCTGGATAGATTCACATTTTAGAAAATATACCAAATATAAATTAAACTATATTCCATTATTTTTCATAATATTTTGAATCAAGAATAGCCTTGTGTGGCATCTCAAATATCTGTGGAATATTCTGCATGGAGCAGTTTTAATCTCTACATTCCTCAGGCTATAAGTAATAGGATTTAAAAATGGGGGCACTCTGGTGCAGAACATGTCTGTGAGAAGTGTACTAAGAAATGCTTTATTTGTAGTGGGACAAATGACAGTAATCAACCCATAAACAACAAACAAAATGAGAACTGCCAGCTGTGGAGTACAGGTGGATAGGGCTTTGTTACGGGCTTCCACAGAATGCATCCTAAGAACCATTGAAAATATATCAATACAGGACTTAAACAGAAAAGAAAAACATAATAAAATACAAGCACTTAGAACTATGGTGATAGACTCAGAAAACTGAACACCTGAAGATGAAGGGCCTCAAAATTTAAGGCACATCACGGAAATATTGATGGATCACATTGGACTCTGTGAAGGGAAGCCTGAACATGATGCCTGTGTGGACACCAGAAAAGAACAAACCACATGCCCAGGAACAACCAGCTACCTGTATACATAGATTCGGGGTAATGGTGAGTCCATAGTGCAGAGGGTGGCAAATGGCAATCTCTGCCAGGAGGCATCCAGTAATTCTTTCCTTCATTAATATCTTTTCATTCCAGATATTCTCTGTAAGAAAGCCACTACATCATCCCTTTCATTTGAGCATTCTACAGTTTTTCTCTTCATCTACCAAGTGACTAGGGTGATTGGTGATATCTCCCATCTTTGGCTAGATGAATAAAAATTGGTTCTGTAGAACAGCTAGTGAATTGTTCTGAGGTTCCACTCAGAATGATTTTTTAAAAATTATTTTTCAATTTTTAAATAAGCTTTAGATTATGAATTATGCCTTACCACACTATTTCAGTTTTTCATAATACAAGAGTGTGAGTTGTTTCTTTCCTCCTTTTCCACACAGTTTATAAATGATTTGATTTAACTCAGGTAATTGATTCCAACTTCCCATTGCAGTTTATTCCATAGTTCCCTTGCTGTCTCTAGTTTATCTTCTCTCCTTTTCACAGTATCTAAGATAAGCACCTTACCTGATATTACTCCTCCTCAAAACACCATTCCTTCTATCAGTCATGAATTAAATATTTGATGAAGGATTAATTTTCTGTACAGATGTATTGCCTATGTGCTTTTCTAGATTTTATTGAAATCTTCTCATTTAAAATATCTAAAACAACTACAACTATTTTACTTGTGCTTGTCTTGAAGCATACCAAATCGTACATAAATCCTATTTCTATCCTACTTATGCTTTCAATTCTAAAATTAATTACTTTGAAGGATCTCATTTTAGAACAATTTAATTTTACATGTGGAAAACATAATAGAAGGGTAATACATATTAAATATTTAGAAATTGCATTTTTATTAATAATTTTCATATAATCCATTTTTAAGTAAGTAGCATATAATTTGACCAGCAATTTAAGTAGATAATACTTTTAATAATGTTGATGTACATAATTGATTATATTTTTATGACTTTATAGGATTTTTCAAATATTTTTGCAAATTATTATTCTATAATAATTTCCATTATGCACATTTTTCTATCCTCAATTTTATGAGGAAGAGAAATTCTTTTAGCATTGACTTTTAAAAATATATAAAACAATACTCAATAATTAATTTGATGCTATTTACCTAAAGGTTGGACATAACCAAAATTCCAGATGAATTTTTAATTTCCTTTATCAAAGCACCCATGGTTATTGATCCTTGTAAGTCTCATTCCTATCCTCCATCTTTTCAGATTGCATCTTTTCACTCAGTCTGTAAGATTCTCAATTTTCCCTAGGCTTAATTTCCTATACATCTTCTACTTCATGGGGCATAATGATATTTAAATGCATAGCCATGGGCATAAGAGGGAGAAAGTGTTCATTGTTTATCTCTGCTCCTTATTACCTCAGGAATATTTATACATTATTTGCTTCATAATTTTCAAATATGGAAATGAACAAAATGAGCAGGATGCTTATTCATTATCAAATGTTAAACACTTGGATCATAATATTATAATAAAAATCTGCATACAGCATATCTATGCCCTAATGTCCTATAAATAAATATAAGATATTGTTCTTAGTAAAAATTTCACTGGATATCTTGAAATGTTCATTCATATTTGAAGACGTATTTTTGCCCAGAAGGACTGCTTTCTATGGAATTCTATGATAATTTACTGAGGGCTCTGAATTTGTTTATGAATTCTTTACAATCTAGTTCAAGTAAAATTTATTTCATAATGTTTTCACCACTCTATTTTGTTGGAAATTTCTGTATCATTATTTTGTGGGTAATACAGAATACAATATCTGTATTACATACATACTATCAGGTACCATTTTTTTTTAACTAATCAACTTTAATTAAATCAGAATCAGAAACTTTCAACCTCTCTCAATCTGTTTTTCATGTGGAGCTAATGAGCTTATAGCATATCCAGCTATGCCAATGAGTTTTTATTTGCTGTTTTAAAGAAACGCATATATTAAAGCATGCAAGCATACCTGAGAAATGAGGAAAGACATTTGTTTTCTGTAAGAAGAATATTTCTTTTCCACAATTAGAAAGACTCTACAAAAGCTCTGATCCTGCTTCAATTTTTCATGAATAAAACTCAAGGAGTCTCTTCTCCAGGAAAGGTCACAGTCACCTAGAATCATAGGAAAAATTGTGTTACTATATTCTTTATAAACACATTTGATCTTTAGGTGAACACATATGGACATACTTCTCAGGAATCCTTGGAAACTGGTGATTTCACCATCTAGAGAAGCCAGTTTTCTTTCAACTCCTAATTGAAAAAGATTCTTTGGGTTAAACTCTTGAGATAACTTAAATTTGTAATAGTGCTTATTAGCCAGGTAATTAGCAGCAAAGATTTTGTTTTCTTTTTTTTGAGAAAAACAAGATAGAACTATTAAAAATGGTTCATAGTCATGGTTGATTCAATATATTTTCAATAGTATGTAGCTCATAAGTATAATTTATTTAAATGCAATATCTCCATTAAATTTCACTACCCAAATAAAATTGTATCTTAATGGTTTAGAGCAGAGGTTCTTAACCAGGGGTCCATGGACACCTAAGGGATCCGTGGAAGATTCCAGGATGCCCATGATTGTGAAATAATTTTGAATAATTCTAAAAAAAGGAATGCCATTATTCAGTGTCATAAAATATCTGCTGCTACGTTCTGAGAAAGGGTATGTGGTTTACACCTAACTTGAAAAGGTGTCCATGGAACAAAAAAGGTTAAGAACCCCTGGTCTAGAAAACATTATGACATGAAGGAAAGTCATATACTGTTAAAATTATCAACAACAATAAAAACAAAAAAGTTGACCATTAGTTACTAAATTAAAGACAAATTGGATTCATTTGTGAATAATTTATAAAAAGAAACAAGTAAAAGAGGTTGTATCACAAAGTGTGGCTCTTACCAAAAGTGTTTTTATTAACATCAATTTTATTTATATATATATTAATAAAGCATAAATCCATCCAAAGAGTACAAACAATGGTTTTTGGTATTATCACACAGTTGTGCTTTCATCACTTCAAATCATTATTAGAGCATTTTCATTATTGCAATAATAATTTAAATAAACAAAAAATCATCACCTCTCAATCTCTCTAGGCTTCCCCTGCCATACATAGCTGCTATTGTTTCTATCTCTCTAGTTTATTGTATTTATATTTAGTAAAAACAGTTTATAAATGCAATATCATCCGTATTCTTATTTCATACATGGTTTCACTATATTATACAGAACCATGTTACATATTTTAGTATTCCTTCTAGTAGTAT
This sequence comes from Cabassous unicinctus, assembly GCA_029593785.1. Lineage (NCBI taxonomy): Eukaryota > Metazoa > Chordata > Mammalia > Cingulata > Chlamyphoridae > Cabassous > Cabassous unicinctus. The sequence continues at coordinate 25,399 of JAQZBX010004311.1, read as the reverse complement.
ATATGACCCTAGTAATACATATGACCTTAGACTTTCCTTTTCAACCATTGTCATACCCATAAAATATCACTGCTAGTTACAAAATCCATGATGTGCTTTCAATATTTCAATTCATTTCCAAAGATTTACAAACAAACTTTTTACCAGTTCTGTGCCGATTACCCTTCACATTTCCATTCCCTACCTTCCTTCTATTTTCTGGTGACCTATATTTTAATTACTAACTCCATGAGTATATAATATAATATAATATAATATAATATAATATAATATAATATATATCACAATCATACAGTATTTGTCTTTTGGTGTCTGGCTTGATTCAGTGAACATAATGTCCTCCATGTTCATCCATGTTGTCATTTGCTTCACAACTTCATTTCTTCTTACCACTGCATAAGATTCCAAAATGTGTATACACCACAATTTGTTTATCCATTCATAACTAATGGAAACCTGGGTGTTTCCAACTTTTGGCAATCATAAGTAACACCACTGAGAACACCGGTATGCAGACATCTGTTCGAGTCACTGAACTCAGTTTTTCTAGGTATATACCTGGTAATGGTATTGCCAGGTCACATAGAAAGTCTATATTCAACTTACTTAGGAATTGCCAAACAGTCCTCCACTGTGGCTGTATCATTCAACATTCCCATCAACAGTGAATAAGTATTCCTATCATTCCACATCCTCTCCAACAGTTACAGTTTTCTAACTTTTCAAAAATGGCTAGTCTAATAGGTGTGACATGATATCTCATAGTTTTGATTTATATTTCCTTAATCATTAGTGATGATGAAATTTTTTTCATGTGGTTCTTTGCCATTTGTATTTCTTCTAAGAACAATTGTCTTTTCAAGTCTTTCCTCATTTTTCAATCAGATAGTTTGTCTTTTAATTGTTGAGTTGTATGATCTCTTTATATATCATGGATATTAAACCCTTATAAGAAATGTGATTACCAAATATTTTCTCCCATTCAGTAGACTGCCATTTCACCCTTTTGACAAAGTCCTTTGAGGTGCAAAAGTGTTTACTTTTGAGGAGGTCCCATTTATCTATTTTCTCTTTTGTCACTCATGCTTTGGATATAAGATTTACGAAACTACTGCCTACCACAATATCTTGTTTTCCTACATTTTCTTCTAGGAGTTTTATGGTTATCATTTTTATAATTAGGTCCATTTGTTGAATAAACTGTTCTGGCCCAGCTGGCTTGTCTTAACAGCCTTGACAAAAATCACTTGATAATAGATGTGAGAGTCTATTTCTGAGTTTTTGATTTGGTTCCATTGGTCGATCTGTCTTTCTTTATGCTAGTACCATGCTGTTATTACCACTGTAGCTAAGTAATGTGCTTTAAAGTCAGGAAATGAGAGTCCTCCAACTTTGTTCTTAAGACATTTTTTGACTATTTGGGGCCACTTACCCTTCCAAAAAATGATCATTGGCTTTTCCACTTCTACAAAAAACGGTTCTTGAGACTCAGTTGAAGGTCCTCTTTGAATTCCCCAAGAGACACTGGCTATCTGAAGTACACATGGGGATTCTCTCTCTGAATACTGAAAAAATTTCTAATTCTAAGACCTTCAACTGCTTGGATGTTGAAGACAATCTCCTTATTTGATTATAGATGTAAAGATAAATCTATGCAATTAACTCACAAGTGATTAAAGTCCATGAAATGTGCTTGTATATTTATTAGCCTAGTGCTTCCTTGCCCAAACAACTTGGCACCATTACCTGAATGAGTTGACACATTAGCTTGAACATCACAATACCCCTACAGATTATCAACAGAGTTAAGAAAGTCAGTAGGGAACATTTGGTGACTGGAGATAAGAAGCCAAATTTATGAAAGCAGAAATCTCTCTTGATTTAAGTTAGGACATATTTGGGCTTCAGCAGAGCCAGGAATCCTGATCAAGGCTTTCAAAAATCACAAGATCTTTATCAACTTTCATAATCTTTCCATGTTATCAGTCTTTATATGTGTATTTGGGTGAAAGAAAAGGAAATATCTGAAGCATTGCTCCATTTTTTGAAGTCCAAAAAATTCCCTTATGTGGCAACGATAAACAGAGTGATACAAAATACATAGAACTGGGAAAGTTTGTCATCTGGAGATCACTGAGGGAAATTGATGGCCAGTCACCTAATAAAATCATAGTACTATTTTCATGGAAATATAGCACACAGAAGAGGATAATGGTAGAAAGTATATATATAAAAGAATATTGGGGAACAGATGTGGCTCAAGCAGTTGAGTGCCTGCTTCCCACATGGGATGTCCTGGGTTTCATTCCCAATACCATCTGAAAGCAAAACAAAACAAAACAACAAACAAACAGAATAACCAACTAGGGAGCTGATGTAGCTCAGTAGTTGAGCACTGGCTTCCCACATATGAGGTCTAGGGATCAATTCCCTGTCCCAATACCTCACAGGAAAAAATATATATATTACCTGAGGTTTCTTGAAATATGGCAGAACATAGTTTATTAGAATTTACATAAATCATCTATTTCATGTTTTTGTTTTCAGGGAATCTTTACACTTAAAACTTTAATATTATCATTACCTAATAATTTTAGTAATTGTTTTCCTTATATTCGTGTTTTTTTTAAATTAGAGCAGTTTTCAGTTTACAGAAAAATTGTGCAGAATTTAGTCCCCAAATAACTCCTACATGCATATTTCCCTATTATTAGTACTTGATATTATTGTATCTTTCAAGTTTTCTATTTCATTTTTGATCATCTGTCTAGATGATTTATTGATTATCGAAAATGTCATTGAAGTCTCTTATTATTACTGTACAATCATTTATTTCTACCTTCAGATCTGTCATATATTTTGTGGCCCTGATGCTTGGCACACATGTATTTTTAATTTTTGAATCTCCAGTCTGTTTGTAGTTTGTTTATAGGCCCAGTTTAGCCTAAAAAAAAGGCATTAGGAGGGGAGCCAATGTGGCTCAGTGGCTGAGCACTGGCTTCCCACATACAAGGTCCCAGGTTCAATTTCCATCCCTGGCCCTGGTACCTCAAAAAAATTAATTTTGGGAGCAGATGTGGTTCAAGAGTTTGAGTGCCTACTTCAAAACAAAAAACAAACAACAAGGAAAACAAACAAACAAACAAAAAACCACTCAAGGGAGCCAATGTGCCTCAATGGTTGAGTGCAGACTTCCTACAAATGAGGTCCCAGGTTCAATTTTCAATCCCCAGCCCCAAGTACCTTAAAAAAAAGGAGCATTAGGAATCTGGAAACTGTCACTTCTAGTGCCTGCAGTAACTGGTATTCTTGTAACTGAAGTAGTGGCAGCCCACACTGGGTATGTGGTTTTTGATCTGTCTAATGCCTTCTTTTTCATCCTTCTGTGTATTAAGACCTCAGTCTCCTACAACTTGTCACAAGTGGGTAGGACTATACTTACAATGAGACCAGTTACACCTAAAGTACTTGTCTTCTACTATATTGATGACATCCTCATTGAATGATCTAGTAAAGAATTGATTGAGCAAGCCCTAAAAAATATATAAATGTTATAACAAGTCAGTTTGGGAAATCAACCCCAAGAAGGTGCAAGACCCTGCCCAAAAGTACAATATTTAATAACCATTTTGGCTAATAGTCAGAGGAGGATGCCAAACAAGGACAAACAGAAGTAAGAGTCACTGGCAGCTCCCACTTCCAAGACAGAGGCTGCAGAGCTGATAGTCCTGTGTGGCTAATGGCTACAACATGTGCCACATCTGGGCATGCTTTTGGCTCCTCCAGTTTAGGTCACCTGAAAGACATCTGTCTTTAAAGGGGTACCCCAACAACAGCAGAATATAGAGTCCATGCAATATGCAGAGGCTGCCACTAGGGTCAATGGAACAGTCCAGTCCTGTAAAAGTATAAGTCTTGGCAAATGCTAATAATGCAGACTAGAGCCTGTGACAACAAAATCTGCCACAATGTGTTCTGACCCTTATGGTTTTAGACACACAGACTACCTGATGCAGTGCCTCGGTATGCCCCCTTCAAATGCCAACTTTTAGCTTATTATTGGGGTTTACTGGAGAACAAGCATTTAACCACTGTTATACCATTTATAAATCTTAAGACCAAAACTGCCCCTCCTCACATGGGTACTCACTAATCCTACTAATAAACTAGCCAGGTTCAACTCCATCATTAACTAAAAATTGCATACCCAATACCTAGCCTGACTGGAGTCTCAGGAAGTCAGCACCATCTATAAACAAATAGCTTTATCAGAGAGAGGTAAATAGCCTGCAGGTTCTGCTCCTGCCCCTCCCTTGGCAAAGTGGGGCCTCATGGTTTCAAAATATCCCAGCTAATAATAATGCTTGTTTCACATTTATATCTGCAAAATTCAAGGCTAATGTTTTAATTTTCTAAGGGTTACCAAGGTAGTATACCAGAAATAGGTTGGCTTTTACCATAGGGATTTATTCATTTAAAACCTTACAGTTTTGAGGTCAAGAAAAATGCCCAAATCAAGGCTTCATCAGGCAATGTTTTTCTCCCCAAACACTGGTTGTCAGTAATTCTGGAATCCTCTCTCACATGGCGAGGCACATGGAGGCATCTATTGGGCTGTCCATCCTCCTCTGGGCTCCATTGACCACAGTTTTCTGCTTCTTGGCTTTCTCTCTGCTTCTTTGTTCTGTTGTTTACAGCTTCTGGCTTCCAAGCTTTCTTTCTCAGCTTCTGGGTGTTATTCTCTGTCTGTGCACTCCATATTCATCCATTTATAAAGGACACCAGTAAGAGAATTAAGAGCCACCCTGGGTCAAAACTTACTAAAGTAATCTAATCAAATGATCCCATCTACAATAGCTTCATGTAATGGATCACTTTCAAGAACATTATGTTCTAGGGTTCATACTGTCTCATACTACCACAGCTAATAAACTCCGTTATGCTACTGTGACCATCTGTTACAAGGATTGTCACCAAATAATTTAGACTAAATGAAGGCATTCTGCCCAATGAGTGAAACTGTGCAGTGGTAATGGCAGTGCAAACCATTCAAAGCACAGCTTCCTACTACATGTTCACAACTCATTGGTTATTACAAATGGTCTAAAAATATAGTCCAGTAACTGGCAATGATTAGATTATTAGAGGCTGTGACATTTGGGGACAAGGACTATGGAAACAGCTCATGAGCTGGAAAAGAGATTTATTCATAAACCATGTTGATGCCTATGGCAAAGGGCAATTAAAGCATAAATCAAATTTCTATGCTGACCAAATGTACCCCAAAACTTGTCATAATTGCCAGCTAGATCACTAATATTTATTTTATTTATTTTTTCCCTCCCCCCGTTGTTTTGCTCCTGCTGTCTGCTCTATGTGTGTTCTGTGTCTGCTTGCTTTCTCTTTAGGCAGCACCAGGAACCGATCCTGGGACTTTCCAGAGTAGAGAGAGGCTGCTCAATCTCTTGCACCACCTCAGCTCCCCCTAGATCACTAATAAATGGGACATAGAATCACACCTCATTTGTGAAAGTGTGTCAAATCCAAAACACTCTGCCAGAAGAAGTAAAGCCAAAGACACCACACAGGCATGTGACTCTGCAAAGAATTCTAATCATACAAGTTGGTGATCTGGGACCTATCAGCTGGACCTAGGCTCCACATGTGTGTGGCAACTCAAGCACTTAAAACAATTGCCCCTAAAAACAGATTCCTTTAATGTCTCCATGTTGTATACATATATTCTGGATATAGAGCATGTCCTATGCACCATCTGTAATTCAGAACCACTATTGTTGCCTTAGAGAAACATCTGTGCCTTTCATTCAAATACCCAACCACATTCCAATAAAATCAAGACACCTCATTTAGAGTGTAAGACACCCAAAAATGGGAACATTCCCATAGTATAAGGAAGACCTTTCATGCTTATCACTCCCAAACAAATGAGACAAAAAAACTTTAAAACATAAAACTCAAGAGCCACAACAAGACTTCACCATGGACATCAAAAAAGACAACATACCAATTGGTAACTGCATCTGAGAATATTTAGACATTCGACACAGCACTCCCACAAAAGGAAATACTGAGCTTAGAGAGTGTGTAAGTCCAGGCAATCTTCTGAGTAAGCTAGGCCTGTGGAGACTCAATCTTAGTACACTTAACTGCTCTTGTTTATTTTGCCAATGGGGACATAATCCCTAGAGGTGGTTTGTGGTCTGGGCTACTGTACTATTATGCAAGAACCCCCCAGTTCCAGCATGGTAATGTTACCCTCAGGTGCCTCCCTGTGGGAACCAGGGAAGAGGTGATAAAACACTGAGGCACTTGTGTTCCTGTGGTTACACCTGGATCCCCAACACTTTGGTACAGGTGAGCAACATTATAGGCTATATCAAATGTGTTCACGATGAACTTCCCCCCTTGGACTGGATGATGGGAGCCAAAAGGACTAGGATAATGGACAAGGCAATGCGTCCCCACAGAAGTTGTGGCCTTGGGACAGAGAGACAAGCTGGGTGGCCATACCTGGGCATCCTCACCTCAAGGTTTTAGGCAAGACTACTTTCACCCCTGAAACATAAATTTCAGTGATCAGTAATGTTGTCTTTTTCCCTCCACAGGCTAGCTCACAGTGACAGACAACCTTAACACCCATGGCAACCAATGCTACAGGGTTTTTTGCCAGAGCTACCAAACAGCAAACTGCTGGCTCTGTCAGCATTTTAATCAAGGTGATGGGTCATCTCTCCACATCATACCAGCCCATCTGCCGATATAGTTGTCTATACTAGCCTGTCAGATATATGACTTATCATTGTGGGGAAACCACTCTATAGACAAGTTTGCTTAATTCCACTGGATGTGGGAAACTTCTTTCAAAGCCCTAGGGTTTCTGTAGAGAGTGTCCTAACCTTGGAGGAGAACTTCTCTTTCTGTATTACAAACATAAAAAATGCTGTTATCTACCTGGAAGAGGCTACTAATGGCTATTGTGACCTATAATGTGCTCTGATTCTAAGGATGGTTACTTCTGAGTCTTCGTTTAATGTTACCTTGGACAACAACACTATTGTGTTGTGGCCGACGGAATGAAAAACCCAAGCGGCACTCTGGGAGCTGTGCGGGGAGGGCTGATGAACAAAGTTTTATTACAGGTGGGCCCAGAGGAGAATTCAGTCTCCAAATTCTGAGCCCCATGTCCTGATTTTCATAAGTTTATATAGGAACTCTAAGCAAAACTCTAAGTGGACAAATTACTAAGCAAGTAGGCAGGCAGTGTTACAAAAGCTAAAAGAGTGAGGTTAGCTTATCTTCCTAAAGCCCAGGGCTATTAGGGAGGAAAAGAGTCATTATCTGTATAGAGTTGTAAATTCCATTTGAAAGGAACAGGCAGGGAGTGCTCATCTTCCTAATGATGTGGATTCCATGGAGAAAAGCTGAGGAGTGAAAAGGGACCAAGGGGAGTTTATTTTTGTAAAGCTGTGGATTTCTGCTGAGGGGTGTTAGGGTCTCAGCACTTCCCTTATCATTCCCCCTCTTTTGATGCCCTTATAATTCTTTATGGGGCATTATCTGCTAACATGGGGATTTTTCTATAGTCCCTGAGGGCTGATATTTAACAAGAGGCATTACTTGGTGTTTTAAGGCGTTTAGGTGGGAAGTGATGTATTGTGTTAGGTACCGTAGAATGCCTGGCCTGAAAGTTAAGAGGAAGAAGACTGAGGCTATTGCTGGCATAAATGGCAAAATCCAGGAAAGGCGATACTGGAAGCAGTTCACATTGGCAAATGCCTGGTATACATGGTTTAAGCAGTCTTTGACTCATTCCTTTAGTAGGGCCACTTTTTCCCTAACTATCCCTGAGGAGTTTGCATAGAAACAGCATTCTTCCGCCACAGCCAGGCAGATAACCCCTGAACCTGTAGTGAGCAAGTCTAATCCTCGCCTGTTTTGTAAAACCACTTCTGCCAACAAGTCTATCTGGTCTTGCAGCCCATTGAAAGCCCCTGATATTTCTTCGAGGTCATTTGATGTTTCCTGTGCTAGGGTTTGTAAGCCCTCCTGAGCAACTGTGAGTGAGGCCCCCAGTACTGCTGCACTCCTGACTACTCCTAGTCCTAAGAGTATTGGAATTGTCTGTATTGCTCAATTTGGCTCAGGAGAGGTCTCCAGGCAATTCATCTCCATACATTGAGAACGATGGTACTGGCCAAGTCAGGTAACAGATGGCCTGGCCATCCTGGGATAAGCACCAGTAGGTGTTGGTGCCACAGACCCACATGGTAGAGTTTGCGGCACATCGGTCAGGCTCGTTGAGTGGGCAGGTGGTGTTACAGTTGGCCGTTCCAAGAGGGAGAATGGTTAAAGGAGACCTGGTATTTATGTTTTTACAGCTAGCCAGTTTTCCTGGGGGTTCAGTTATGCAGACTGGGAGGGGCTTGGTTCCTGCCACAGAGCTATCATGGGTCAGGAGGGCTATTTTCCATGGGACAGGTACGGGGAAAATGGTTAGACTTGAGGAAGTCCATAGCCAGCAGAAGGCAGCTATGTTGGGCCAGGATTCATTTAGGAGTTGGTGGAAATTTCAAACCTGGTTCAAAAGGACATTGCAGGAGGCTGTTCTAACTTTGGCTTTCAGCATCTGGGCAGTTTTACTGATATTTTTCATCCGGGTTTTCTCTGGGGGTTCAGGTATCAAGATTAGTTGGACCAGTATGAGGACCCCTGGGTCCAACCCCAATGGGTCATATATTCTGATTCATAGTTTTAGTCTTGTTTGGGCCTTTAAAAAGGTATTTTCTGATCCAGTGGTTATGTTTAATAAGGTGAGTTTTACGGGGTCACAGGTTTCTATGCCACACCCTATTGAGCTGGGGATTTTCTGTAGGAGATACGGAGAAGTCGGTGGGACCCCCTTCCAGGGAGTGGTGGCACCTACCAGCATGCTCCAAGAGCAGCAGAATCTTCCACTCTTTTGGGGGTCTCTGCAGAGGTATTTGTCATAACTCCCATAGTTGCAACCCCTACACCCTCTCCTGGAGGCAGGTATGGAGGCGTGGGGGGTACAAGACAACTATCAAGGTGTAAGGGGCATGATTTTGGATTGCCCTGCAAGTGCCAAATATTACAGATGCTGAAGTTGCACCTGCCGAGAATAGGACTGAAGCATTCAGCACAGATTGTTTGCCCCAGCTTTGACTAACTTACAGCTGCCATAGATTTTGAGGGCAGGTATTGGCTCCTAGGGAGGAGGCAAGAAAGGAAAGGACAATCAAGTCAAGGCACAGAAGCATCCTATTATACACCAGTAAGCATTTGCAGTTAGGGCACTATTCACAACAATCCAGTCTGCAGGGGCCACAGCAGTGAGTCCAACTCCAAATACCAAGGCAAACAGGCCATATAAGCACAGGATCCACCAGGAGCAGGGGTCCATTCAGCAGGTGTTTGACGAGGTCGGTGCTCAGGGATCCCAGGAGACTCGCACTCTCAAGGGGTGGCCGGGTATGGGTTGGGCTGTCCAACTGTCCTGCCCTTTATTGGTGTGTGCCTTCTTGACCCTGGAATGATGGATCCAAGGGATGATGCCTGCAAATTTAAGAGCAGTAGGAGTTACAAAGATCACAATATGTGGATCTGTCCAGGAAGGCTGAAGGTGTTCTTTTTTCCAGTCTTTGACCCAGACTAGGTCCCCTGGCCGGTGGGGGTGCACCAGGTATCCCAGGGGGATGAAAATCTCAGACAAGACAGTTTTATGTATTTCGGTTAGAGTTTTCCCCAACTGCTGGAGAATGGAATATTGGCTAGCCTCCCCCAGAAGTTTGAGATTTCTGTTGAAGGCCTGGATAATTGGGGGTGGTCGCCCAAATAGAATTTCAAAGTGTGAATAGTCTGTGGGTCTTGGGGTACACCTAAATCAGAGAAGGGTCAAGGGAAGTAAGTCTACCCAGGGGAGACCAGTTTCTTGGCAGAATTTGGCTAGGGTTGCTTTGAGGGTTCAATTCATGCGTTCAACTTTCCCTGAACTCTGGGGCCTGTAAGCAGTGTGGAGTTTCCACTTGATTCCTAACATTTTTGCTAGCTCCTGGACTATGGCAGCCATGAATTCCGGGCCATTGTCACTTCCAATAGACAGTGGTAGCCCATGTCATGGAATTATTTCTCTAAATAAAGCCTTAGTCACTTCTCTTGCCTTTTCTGTGCAAGTGGGGAAAGCTTCACCCAACCTTAAAAGGTGCATATTATCACCAACAGATATTTGTACCCCCAACTTGGTTTCAATTCTGTGAAGTCTACTGTGAGATCTGCAAAGGAGGCAATCCCTATGTCCTGGACACATCCTGGAGCATGGGGGCACTGCAAAGGTTGTTTTTGGCACAAACTTGGCACTGGCTGCTGATGGTAGCACAGAAAGAAGCTAGCTGGACTATGTAGTAGCATCTCCTGAGCAAGATTTCTAGTGCAGTTTTTCCTAGGTGGGTGAGTTGGTGGTATCACTGAATGAAGGCATGAGTGGCTCCTTTTGGGACAAAAATCTGGTTATCCGGGAGCATCCAAGTTCCTTCAGGGGTTCAGCTTCCCCCTTCTTTCTTAGACCATTTCTGTTCTTCCAGGGTAAGCTTAGTTGATTAGTCTCTTGTCCTAAGAGGGACAGCTGTGGTGTTAATTTCGGGACTCGTATTCCATGAGTTCCTTTAGCTGCTTGCCAAGCTGCTTTGTCGGCTAGCCTGTTTCCTTGAGCGACTGTGTCCATTCCTTTCTGATGCTCCTGGCAGTGGATAATGACGAATTTGTCTGGTTTCCAGATTGCTTCTAACTGTTGGAGGATTTCTTTTTTATTTTTTATTTCCTTTCCCCCTGCAGTTAGGAGACCTCTTTCTTTATAAATTGCCCTGTGGATCCAAACAGTAGCAAATGTGTACTTAGAGTCAGTGTAAATGATTACCACTTGCCCGGTGGCTAGCTGCAGGGCTCAGACCAGAACCCAGAGTTCTGCTCTTTGCACAGACCATCCCCACAGTAGAGATGCCGCTTCCACCACCCATTTGGTAGTGGTGACTGCATATCCAGCAAGCTTTTTCCCATTTTTAATGAAACTGCTCCCATCTGTAAATAGTGTCTGATCTGGGGAAGGGAGTGATTTGTCTTGGAAATCGGGGTTACTGGCATAAACTTTCTCAGTCACTTCAACACAATCATGCTCAGGAACCCCCTGCACGTCCAGTAAAAAAATGGCAGGGGTTAGACTGCACACTGTTTCTATTGTCACTCTTGGGTTTTCACAGAATAAACCTTGGTAATGTGTGAGTCAGGGATTAGATATCCACCAGTGCCTTGGTGAGTTCGTTAAGGCAGTGACTGCATGTCGCACCATAACATGAATAGCCTGTCCGAGGTTTAATTTGTTGGCTTCTTTGATGAGGGTTACTGTTGCTGCCAGGGCTTTCAGGCAAGTTAGCCACCCTGCAGCCTTGGGGTCCAGTTGCTGGGAAAGGTAAGTGATGGATCTTTGCCAGGGGCCAACTGTTTGTGTGAGGACCCCAATGCTACTTTGTTCTTTTCATGCATGAACAAGTTAAAGTTTCGAATTACATCCAGGAGCCCCAAGGCAGGGGCTCGGCTGAGTTGTCTTTTGATGTTTTGAAATGCCCTCTGTTGAACTTCTCCCCAGGTAAGGGGCTCATTTTCTGGGCCTGTCAGAACTTCATAAAGGGGTTTGGCCATGGTTCCAAACCTGGAAATCCAGATGTGGCAGAACCCTGCAGCCCCAAGGAATTCACGAAGCTTTCTTTTTGTGGTGGGTGTGGGGATGATGCAGATCACTTTCTTTCAGGCAGTCCTCACATAGGTACATGGCCAGATCTGCTGGCAAGACTTCCATGAAAAGGGTAGGGGAGTTTTTGAAGCCTTGTGGAAGCTGGGTCCAGGTTAGCTGAGTTTTCTGCCAGGTTCTGGGATCTTCCCACTCAAAGGCAAAGAAAGGCTGCCTGGGGGGTGGGGGACAGCTGCAGGCAGAAGAAGGCATATTTCAAGTCCAAGCAAGTGAACCAGGCGGCTTCAGGAGGCAGCTGTCCTAGCAAAGTGTACAGGTTGGGAACAACCTGATGTAAGGTGAGAGTGGCATTATTAATGGCTCGTAAATCCTGCACTGGTTGATATCCGGTCTCATTTGGCTTCTTTACTGGTAATAATGGGGAGTTCCAGGGTGACTGGCACTCGATCAGAATTCCTTCTTTTCTCAGGTGATCTATGTGTTTGACCATGCCCAATTGTGCTTCGTGGGGGATCAGATACTGCCTCTGCTGGACCAGGACCACTCCGGGCTTCAGATCGATGATGAGGGGTGCATGATTCCATGCCATTCCTGGTGGGTTTCTTTATGCCCAAACCTGGGGGGAAAGTTCCAGCAGTTTTTCTGGATTCTGACTTGAATTTTCTTCTGCATGAAGTCTTCATTTTTCGCTTCGGGGTACAGTGACGAGGAGAGTGAGGCTGGTCCCGAAGCTTAAGCCTGCTGGTCCTTCAGGTTGGAAGGTAATCTGGGCTCCCAGTTTGGTCAAGAGGTCCCTACCAAGTAGGGGAACTGGACATTCAGGCAGGTACAGAAATTCATGAGTCACTCATGGCCACCAAGCTGGTAAGTTCTTGACTGGCAAAAAGGCCGTTGACTTGACTGGTCCCCAGTTGCTCCTATGATATTAGCAGTTTTTCCACTAAAGAGGGTGAAGGGGGTTATGACCACTGAATATTCAGCACCAGTGTCCACCATGAAAGTCATTGACTGGCCCCTGACTTGTAGTTTGACCACGGGCTCATGGGGGCCAAGTTCCAGTGAGCCCGGTTGCCACTATTCAGGGTTGAACCCTGCCAGCCCGATCATATGGTTTTGGGGCTCAGGTTGGTATTTCTCTTTAGGGATGTTCACTTTATGTGCCTGAGTCTTTTGGGGGTAATCATTTTTCCAGTGTCCACTTTCTTTACAGTAGGCACATTTGTCTCTGGCCAGGGGCACCCTTCTGGTGCTTGTCCCTCCTTTTTGCGATAGCCCTTCTCATCTGGTGGGATCAGGATTTCCCAAGGTTGCTGCCAGTAGGGAGGCTTGATGTTTTAAAACTTCTTGGCCTCTCGTTTGCTGGCTTCATCTCGATTGATGAATACTTTGTTGGTGACTTTCAGGAGTTGAGAGATGTTCATCCCCATGAACACTTCTAATTTTTGGAGCTTTCTTTTAATGTCCATTGCTGCCTGAGCAACAAAGGCAGCATTCACCATCCTCTGGTTTTCTGGAGCTTCTGGGTCAAAAGGGGTTTAGATTCTGAAGGCCTCGCAAAGCTGTTCATAGAAATCTCCCAAAGATTCACGGGGCTTTTGAGCAACTAGTCATCTTTGTCATGTTTGTGGGTCATTTTGCCCCTTCTTGGACCCCTCTGAAGAGCGCTTCCCAATATTGCTGGAGTGCAGCGCGTCCATGATCAGTGTTGAAGTCCCAGTTCAGTTGGGTTTCTGGTGCTACCTCTCATGCCATTCTTCCTGGTTTAAGATGCCAGTAGGGGCCTGCTCCTGCAGCCACTTTAGGGCATTCGTCAGAATCCGTCATCTCTCCTCCGTATTAAACAAAGTCAGGAGGAGATGGTAGCAATCATTCCAAGAAGGATGATGGGTTTGGAAAATGGATTCCTTGAGATCAATAAGGTCCTGGGTTTTTTTCTGAGTAGGAGAGGGTGTAGTGCTTCCAGTTTAAGAGGTCTGTAGTTGTGAAGGGCTAGTAGTATAATACTGGCCTCCTGGGTTGGATGGTCCCATTCTCACCGATCTGGGCCAGTCCCTATGTTTCATGGAGGGTCATCTGTAATGCCGGTTGTGCTGACCGGAGCCTCCTTGCTAGTAGGGTTCCAGGGTTTTCCTCAGAAGGGGTTGATTTTCCCAGAGGGACCAAAGGTGGAGGTGTTTCTGGGAGACCTACCTGCACTCCCAGGCTAGGAGGAGAGACCAAAAGTGGGGGTGTTTCTGGGAGATCTGCCTGCACTCCCAGGCTAGGAGAAGAAGCTAGAGTGGCCAGAGAATATGGCAGTGGTGGTGGGGATGGTGGGTCTTCCTCTGAGGTCCCTTGATAAATGATTGGCTTCCAGATCCCCTTTCTCTGTGCAACCAGGGACAGTGCGCAGACCCTATCTATATCCAGGGTCCCTTCCAAGGGACAGTCAACATTAAAAGTGGGCCACTCTACTTCACATAAAGTTTGGAGGGTGCTGGGGTTCATCTGGATGCCATAATCTCCGAAAAAACTCTTCTTGAAATTCTTGAGCATGCAATTTAAGATGGCAAGTTTTGACTGTGATGAGCCCATACGCTGCGCTGGTGGCGCAAAACAGACAGGGAAAGGGGTCACCTCTTTCAAGGCCACTCAGATGCCCGCCTGTCCATGTCTCTCACGAGAACTTTGGCTTGTCTTAGCTAAGGTGCCTGGGCAGGGTTCGGGGTGGGCTGTTATGCCATATGACATAGCTGTGGAAAACAGGTTAGGGCCCACACAGGCTCCATAGCACAAGCTGTGGAGTCACAGACTAGAATAACAGAGGCAAGCCTCTGTCTTCCTTACTCACACACACAATTGCTCAGATATTATGCAGTCCCTCCCTCAGGGTCTGCCCTATCCTGGCATCTCAATATTCGAGACTTTGGGAGGTGATCAGTCTCCTCTTCCATCCATAGATGGGCCTGACTGAGGACTTGGCACTGGGGGCTTACCTTTGCGGAGTCTTCTGGCACTGTTCAGTCTGCCTCCCCACTTAGTCAGGTTGGGGTGTGAGGACGTGACCCATGGGGACCACCTCTGAAGGAGGTCCAGTTAAGAGGATGGGAGGCGCCCACCTCATTTGCTTGGAGATTGCTGTCGGCCGTGCCCGTCAGCCCCAAGCCAGAGGCACAATGGGCCTGCTTGGTTGGGCTTTCCCGGTCAGGGAAACAAATGTTGCGGCAGATGAAATGAAAACCCAAGTGGCATTCTGAGAAGTGGAGGAACAAAGTTTTACTACATGCATGCTCAGAGGAGAGTCAAGTCTCCAAAAAAAATCTGAGCCTTGTGTCTTTGTTTTCATAAGTTTATATAGGGCCTCTAAGTGGATAAATTCCTAAGCAAGCAGGCAGGTAGGGATTACAAAAGCAAAAGGAGTGACTTTAGCCTATCTTCTAAAAGCAGAGGGCTATTAAGGAGGAAAACAGCCATTATCTGTTTAGAGCTGTAAATTTCAGTTGAAAGGGGCAGCAAGGGCATGCTTATCTTCCTAACGATGTGGATTCCAGGGAGAAAAGGGAGGAAGGAAGATAGTGATGTGGGGTGATTATATTCCTAAAGCTGTGGGTTTCTGTTGAGGGGGGTTAGGGCCCCCGCACTTCGTTTATCAGTAGACTCACTGTATCTACCTCAAAGGGCTGCAGCACCCTCAACCACATCACATTGAAGAAAGAGAGGAAGCATTCACTCTTTCCTGGGCAGTACCTGCAGATTCACCCTGCCCAAATTAAAGTGCTGGAGCATCCTTGATACCAATGTGCCCCAGGAAGGAGAGGAACCATGGGCAGTCTGAAAACTCTTTCTTATGTGAGTGTGGGCAGAGTCACCCTGCCCAACTCAGGGAACCCAGCATAAATTGTGGCAGTTGATTAGAGAATTCAAATCTCAGTGGCTGGAAGCTGTGCAACAGTTTCATCCCAGGTAGGCTGGAGGCCTCAGGTTCAACAATATCCCCACCAGGAAATAAGTCAGCAGAGAATTAAAAGCACAGAATAACCTTAGGGCAGCAGGGAGCAACTGATAAAGAGTGCTACCTGCCAGCTGCTTTAGGAAAGACTAAATTGTGGGAGATATCAAAGGAAAGATTGGAAGCCTTTAGTGTCTCTTCTCCAGAACACATTTGAATTGATCTACAGTCTTTTATAAATCTCCTGAGCCTGTTTTGACTAGGAAACCAGAGCTGTGAAGGTGGTCACTAGGTGAACACTTCTACCAAAATTAGCCATCCAGGAAATAGCAGCTAAAGAAGACAAATGGAGTATTAAAATATAAAGCTGAAAATTTAAAAAAATAAAACAAAACAGAACCGACAAACATTCAAAGGGGAGTAATGGTAGGAGACTTAGCAAAAACCCAATGAATAAGAAAGCCATAGGCTAAAGAGAGAAATTGAGCACAGAATAAACAAATAAAAAAAAACAGAGGCCAAGACATCAGCAAAAAATTATAAGCCATAGTAAGAAACAGGAAGATATGGCACAGCCAAAGGAACAAACTAAACCTTTAGACAAAACACAGGATTTGAGACAACTAATCACAGATATCAAAACAAATCTCCTTAATAAAGTCAATGAGATGGCTAAAAATATTAAGGATATTAAGAAGATACAGGGTGAACATAAAGAAGAATTAGAAAATTTGCAAAGAAAAATAACAGATTTCATGTGAATCAAAGACACAATGGAAGTGACCGAAAATACTTTGGAGGCATATAATAGAAGATTTGAATTAGTTGAGGACAGAATAAGAGCATTGAGGGAAAGAGCATCTTAATGTGAAATAGCAGAACAGAAAGAAAAGAATGTAAAAAAATGGAGCAAAGTCTCAGGGAATTGAATGACAATGTGAAATACACAAACATATGCATTGTATATGCACATGGAGAAGAGCATGAAAGAGAATGGAAAAGGGCCAGAAAAATTATTTGAGGAAATAATGACAAAAATTTCCCAACCCTTATGAAAGACATAAATATCAATATATAAGAAGGACAATACACTTCAATCAGAATAAATCTACATAAACCTAACCTTAGGCACTTAATATTCAGAATGTCAAATACTGGACATGAGAGGATTCTGAAAGCAGCAAGAGAAAAACAATTCATCACATACAAGGGACTCTCAATAAGACTAAGTACTGATTTCTCCTCAATAACAATGGAGGCAAGAAAGCAGGGCTGTGATATATTAAAGTTTATGAAAGAGAAAAACTACCAGTCAAGAATTCTTTATCTGGTAAAACTTTCCTTCATAACTGAGGGTAAGTTTAAGGTCTTCACAGGCAAATAAACAAAGAGTATGTCAACCAGAGACCCTTCATTTCTGATTTCTTTTATTTGTATTTTCTCTCTTTCTTCTAAGTCTAGCTAAGGATTTTTTTAAAAATTTGATCTTTTCAAAGAGTTAACATTAGTTCTGATAATTCTCTCTATTGCTTTTCTTTCTCAATTTCATATATTTCTGCTCTAATCTTTGTTATTTCTTTGCTTCTGATTATTTTGGGATTAGTTTGCTGTTCTTTTTATAGTTGCTGCCTGTCTTGAGTTAGGGCTTTGATTTTATGTCTTTGTTCTTTTTTATTATAATACTTGAGGGCAATAAATTTTCTTCTCTGCACTGCTTTTGCATTATCTCATTGGTTTTGATATATTAATTTATTGTAGTCTCACTTTCATTCATATAGAGATATTCACTCATTTCTCCCGTGATTTCTTCTCTGACCCACTGATTGTTTCTAAGAGTGTATTGTTTAATCTCCATATACTTGTGAGTTTTCCCTTTCTCCACCTGTTGTTGATTACCAGCTTCATAATATTTTGATCAGATAAAGTACTTTGCAAAATTTCTATCTTTTTAAATTTAATGGCACTTGTTTTGAGACCTAATATATAGTCTCTCCTGGAGAAAGATCCATGAATACTTGAGAAGATTGTATAACCTACTCTTTTGGGCTGTAATGTTCTATATATGCATGTGAGGTCTAGTTCATTTATCATATTAGTTAAGTTCCCTGTTTCCTTATTGATCCTTAGTCCAATTGTTCTATCTAAATATGAGAGTGTTATATTGTAGTATATAACTTACACACAGTGTTACAAACCCCATGGAACTGGTATAAAGATAGATATGTCAACCAATGGAATAGAACTGAATGTTCAGAAATAGATCCACAAATTTATGACTAAATGATTTTTGAGAAGGCTGTTAAACTCTACCAGCTAGGCCAGAACATTCCATTCAACAAATAGTGTTGGAAGAACTGAATATCCATATCCAAAAATAAAAGAGGACCTCTATTGTTGTGGCAAATGAAATTAAAACACAAGCAGCACTCTGAGGGGTAGATGAAGAAAGTTTTATTATGCACGGGCTCAGAAGAGAGTCAAGTCTCCAAAAAATCTGAGCCCCATGTCTTGGTATTCATAAGTTTATATAGGGACTCTAAGTGGGCAAATTCCTAAGCAAGTGGGCAGGCAGGGGTTACAGAAGCAAAAGGAGCAAGTTTAGCTTATCTTCCTAAAGCTGAGGGTTATTAGGGAGGAAAAGAGGCATTTTCTGTTTAGAGTTGTAAATTCTAGTTGAAAAGGGGCAGGCTAGGAGTGCTTATCTTCCTAATGATGTGCATTCCAAGGAGAAAAGGGAAGAAGGGAGAAAGGGATGGGGGGTGCTTATATTCATAAAGCTGTGGGTTTCTGCTGAGGGGGGTTAGGGCCACAGCACTTCATTTATCACTATCTCACATCTTATACAAAAATTAACTCAAAATGTATCAAAGATGTAAAATAAAAACTACAACCATGAAAATCCTAGAAGAAAATGTAGGAAAAAATATCCAAGGTGTTGTGGTAAGTGGTGGTTTCTTAAACATTATACCCAAAGCATGAGCAATTAAAAAAAAAAAGATATATGGGACCATCCCAAACTTAAATCTTTTATACTTAAAAGGATGTTGTCAGGATTGTGAAAAGTCAGCCTACTCAATAGGTGCAAATATTTGGAAACCACATATCTGATAAAGTTTTGATGATGTTATATAATGATAGCATACAACCCAACAATAAAAAGACAAGCAACCAAATAAAAAATGGGTGAAAGACTTGACTAGACGTTCCTGAAAAGGAGGAATACAAATGGCTAAAAAGCACATGAAAAATTGTTCACTATCATTAGCTAATAGAGAAATGCAGAACAAAACTACACTGAGATATCATTTCACCCCTTATAGAATGACTATCATTACAAAAACAGAAAACTAGAAGTGCTAGAGAGGATATTGAGAAATGAGTACACTTCTTCACTGTTGCTGGGAAGGCAGAATGGTGCAACCTTTGTGGAAGATATTTTAGTGGTTCTTCAAGAAACTAAATATAGAACTGCCATTTGATCCAAGAATCCCATTACTAGGAATATATTCAGAAGAACTGAAAACAAGGACAGAAACTAACATTTACACACTGATGTTCACAGCAACTTTATTCACAATTCCTAAAATATAGAAAGAATCCGTGTCCATAAATCAATGAGGGGATAAACAAAATTTGGGATATAAATACAATGGAATACTATTTAGTTGTAAGAAAAATTAAATTGGAATGCATATGATATGGATGAACCTTGTAGACATTATGTTTAGTGAAATGTCAGACTGAATAGGACAACTATTGTATGGTTTTACTAATATAAAATGAAATGATGAGTAAACTCATGGAGGTAAACTCTAGGGTATAGGTTCCTAGGAAATTGAATGTGGATTAGGAATAGGAGCCGATGCTTAATGAATGTAGATTTTTTTTAAATAAGGTTTATTGTAAATGTATAGAAATGAATAGAGTTGAAGGTAATACATTATAGTGAGTATAACTAACACTGCCAATTTATTAATGTGATTATGGGTGAAAGTGGTAGTCTGTAGATGTAATATTTCAATTGAAAGGAAGTTAAAGATTAATATAGGGACTGTATAACATAGTGATTTCAATAGTGGATGAATTTTGTGGTTAATATAAAATAAAGATATTCTTACTTTACAAAGTTCTAACTCTACAGTGATAAATTTGAGAATTACAACTAATGTAACTTCTGGATTATAGTTAACAGCAATTTTGTACTATTTTTGCAGCAATGGGAAAGATGATAGATCAATTCTGAAGAACAAAAATTAGAGGGTATATGGGATTTTTCCTATCTGAGTATTGAAATTGTTAAAAAGTTGACTGAGGAGATGACAGCACAACTCTTTGATGAATATGAAAGCCAATGACTGTACACTTTGAATGGATTGTATAAAGCATAGACTTTTATAACACAATTAATCTTGTAGCTGACAATGGACCATGGTTAATAGAACAAATATGAGAAAATTATGTCATGAGCTTTAACAAATATACAATACTAATGCAGAGATTCATTGCCAGGTGGGTTGGGGACAAATATGCCAAATGTAAGTTATTGGTTATAGTAATTAGTAATGTTTTGATGATGTTCTTTCATAGTTTGTAACAATTGATTCACAACAATAAAAGGTGTTGGTGGAGTAATGTATGTGAACTCTGCATGATGACATGCATTTTTGTTTTGTAAGTTCACAACTTATACACTTATTATTTATGAATGTTCATTATGAATAATAAATTTCAATTTAAAAAGTTTAAAAAATTATCTGTCAAGGTAGAAGCAAAAACCAAAGGAATATTATAATACACAGATGCAAATATAAAACAAACAAAACAGACTAACATTGACAGAGGATAAACATGGGAAGCTTTAGCAAAAAGCCAACCAATAAGAAAAGTATAGCCTAATGAAAGAGACTGAGCACAGAATAAACACATAAAATATAAGAGGCCAATACAAGAGCAGAAAATTACAAGCCATACTAAGAAACAAGAAGATATGAGCCAGAAAATTGAACAAATTAGGCCCCCAGGTAAGACATAGGATTTGAGACAATTATTAAAGATGTTGAAACAAATATCTTTAATACATTCAATATGATGGCTAAAGAGGCTAAGGATATTAAGAAGAAACTGGGGGAAAACAAAGAATAATTTTAAAGGTTGCAAAGAGAAGTAGCAGAACTTATGGGAATGAAAGGTACAATGGATAAGATTAAAACTGATTTCCCATCCTGGAGAGCTCTGCCACATTCTCCAAGGAAGCATCAACAGTTCCCCAAGTTCAGGGGCAGTGTCTGGCAAAGGAGGATGATCCACTGATGGGCCCTTGTTATTGATGACTAGCTTTATGAGTCTTCATTGTTGAAATTGAAACTTAGGCTATTGTAATGGGGTGCCTAAGGGTTGCCTCCTGAGAACCTCACTAGTGCTAAATGTAGCCTATCTCTAAGCCAAACTCAGCATATGAATGCATTACCTTCCTCCCAGTGTGGGACATGACTCCCGGGGATGAGCCTCCCTGGCACCAAGGGATTACTACCAAGTGCCAACTGGCAATATGACTGGAAAAAGACTTTAAATAAATGGTAAAAATAAATGAGTTTATATGGCTAAGAGACTTCAAAGTGAGTCAGGCGGTCATCTCAGAGGTAACGCTTATGCACATCTCAGTAGGACCTCATAGACTTCCAAAGTGGATATCACCCCAAATAGAAGGGGTCCTGAGGGCTCTGGAGACACCCAGGTCCTATGTCAGAGTGGATAGCTCCGAAGTTTGGTGCCTTGCCAATGGGCCTTACTTTGGAATTTGTGCCCTGAGAGTGACAGAGTTGGACTCAAATATGTCTTCCCTGGACATGGTTCATCTGTCCCTTCTATTCAAACCTATACATGGTGCTGGAGTTTGTAGGTATACATCCAAAAATTGGAGTCTTTGTGCTTTCCATGTGTGTGCCAGCTGACCTCAATCTCAGTGGAGCTGCAACTCCTTCTCTACAGCTCAATGGACTCACCCAGGACACCTGGTGGAGAGACGATGATGGACAATGGCCATCCCAGGGAATGGAGAGAATTTGCAGCTGCAGGCAGGATAATCCCATCCATCTTATACATGGGATATAAGGCCCCGCTCAATTGGAGGTGGCGTGGACATCACCATCCCAGACTCCTCAGGATTGGGGGAAATGCTATGGACTAGAGTGGACTTACTGGTATTCTATTATACACATATTGTGATTCAAGCAGTGGAAGAAATTACAACACTAACGTGGAGCCAGTGGCCACTGGATGCTCTGGGGGCAGGGAGAGGGAAAAGCAGTTGTAATACTTGGGAATTGTTCTGAGTGATATTGCAATGACAGATATAGGCCATTTTATATCATCATTTAACATGCAGAGCTCTGTGGGAGAGAGTGTGGTCTACAATGTGAGCTATGGTTCATGCTTAATGGCAAAGCCCCAGGATGTGTATATCTGTTGCAGGTGATGTGCCACACTAATGAAGGATGTTTATGTGTGAGGTTGTGGGAGGTGTGGGAGATGGGGCATATGGGAATCCCTATATTTTTTGTGTAACACTTATGTAATCTAAGTATCTTTTTAAAAATACTTTTAAAAAAGCTATATTAGATATCAGAGAAAAATAAAAGCAAATCAACTGTGAACAGTATATAGTAAGATATTATTAATCTTCCAATAAGGGTAGAAAAAGAAAATATAGAAAGGGAAAGAAACTAGACATGAGGTGCTACATATTGCGCGATTCCATATATATAAAATATAAATACAAATAATCGACAGTGACTGAAACATAATAGCAGCTATGTAAAGCAGGTAAAACATAGATTGAGAGGTGATGACTTTTTGGTTGTTGTTGTTATTATTACTATTGGAATAAAGAATATGCTCCAATCACAATTATATTGATGAATACACAACTATGTGATAATACCAAATACCATTGTTTGTATACTTTGGATGTATTGTATGCTTTATTATTTTTTATCAATAAAATTGATTAAAAATCTATTAGAGACATACAACAGGAGATTTGAAGAGGCTGAGGAAATAATGAATGTATTAGAAGACAGAGCATTTGAGTTTGAAAATATAGAAGAACAGATTGTGTAAAAAATGGAAAAAATTAACATGCTGTCAAAGAGTTGAATGACAGTGCAAAATGCACAAACATATGCATTGTGGGTGTCCTGGAAGGGAAAGAGAATGGAAAAGGGTCAGAAAGAATATTTAAGGAAATAGTGGCTGAAAATTATCCAAACATTATGAAAGACATAAATATCAATATCCAAGAAGGACAACATACCCCAAATAGAATAAATCTGAATAAATCTACTCCTAGACACCTTCTATTTAGAATGCCAAATGCCAGAGAAAAAGAATTCTTAACACAGAAAGAATAAAGAAATTCATCTTATACAATGGAGGCTCAATAAGACTAAATCCTATTTCTCATCAGAAACCATGGAGGTGAGAAGGAAGTGGCATGATTTATTATAATAAATGTAATGAAATAGAAAACCTGACAGCCAATAATTCTTTATCCAGCAAAACTGTCCTTCAAATTTGAGGGTGAGTTTAAAGCCTTCACAGATAAACAAACCTAAGATAGTATGCCACCAAGAGATGGATTTACAAGAGACACTAAAGGGACTGATAGAACATGAAATGAAAAGATGGGAGAGAGAACTGGAGAAGAGTGTAGAAAAGAGGATAATTTGAATGGGTAACTAAAAGGGTAAACACACAGATAATAATAAGCCTAATGTAAAGCCAAAAGATATAGTGGAAAGAATAAGTAATGCCTTTAGAGTAATAATATTAAATACTAATGGATTCAACTCCCCAAACAAATGACAAATAATGGCAGAAAGGAATAAAAAAAAAAAAAAAAAACATATCAGCCATCTATATCCTGGCTACAAGAGACTCACATTACACAGAAAACACAAGCTGAAAGTGAAAGATTATAAAAAGATATTCCACACAAACTTTATTCAGAGCAGGTGCAGCTATATTAATATTGGGCAAAATACACTTAAAATGCAAAACTGATATAAAATATAAAGAACATGATAAAATAATAAAAAAGGAGTAATTCACCAAGAAGAAATAACACATATAAATATTCATGCACCTAACCATTGTTCCCAAAAATACATGAGAATCACACTGGCATAACTGAAGGGAAAAAATCAATGTCTATACAATAATAGTTGGAGGCTTTGATACACCTTTCTCATCTTTGAATGGAATATCTGGATAGAGGATGTATAAGGAAACAGAGAGCTTAAATATGATAAATGAACAAGATTTCTTTGTATACCATGTGCATCTATGTCCCTGTGTTGTTTTATAAAGATTTTTTAAATGATGAATACCAAAATCTGGTTGGATTAAAAATAGGAATTTATTGTTTCACAGTTTGAGAGGCTACAAGTGAAACATCAATATTTTGTCAAGCTTTCTTTCTCCCAGAATCTATAATGCTTTGACAAACCACTGTCATATGGTGATCTATCTATCCTGTGTCTGCTCCTCCTTCTCTGGTATTAGCTGATTTAAGAAATATTGCATTAAGGCCTTACCTTATGCAGTTTGTCCACACTTTAATAATAACATCTTCAAGAGTTCTATTTACAAATGAGATCATACTCACAGGAATGTGGATTAAGACTTGCCCATGTCTTTTTGTAGTACTTGATTCAAATTTCCAACAAACCCCAATAAACAACAATCTTCGATATATCTTGTGATTACATCTTTTTTTTTTATTACTTTCCTAAATACATAATGTCCTCAGCACTAATTCATCCACAGATGTGGTAAATATAAATATATAGAATCCTTACAAGTCAATATTGACTCTATAGAGCTGCTGACTAATATTCCCAATTATTCTCTGTACACCTGAAGCAATAGACTCATAGTTTAATATTTCAAAGCTATGAGGTTACTCATTCTATGTACAAGCAATGTGACAATCCTATCCTCCCAACAGAAATTCAAAATATTAAAGTACATTTTGTAGAATACTCAAGGACTATTCATTGTGAAGGGTGCCCATGTTACAATGTGATTCCCAACCAAAATATGACCTTGTTTTCTATTCCTCCAAATTCAACACATTAAATACAGTAGATCTCTCTTCAGACATTTTCAGTATCCCATTCCACCCAGGCTTCCTATACTTTTTCTCTGTGACATGGTGTATTAGTCAGCCAAAGGGGTGCTAATGTGAAATACCAAAATGGGTTGGTCTTTATAAATGGCATTTACTTGGGGTAGAAGTCCACAGATACCAGGCCATAAAGCATTAAGTTTCTTCTCTCACCAAAGTCCATTGCCACGTGTTGGAGCAAGACAGCTGCCTACCTTTGCCAGGGTTCAGTCTTCTTGGGTTCCTCTCTTCCCGGGGCTGCATTTATCTCCGGACTTAGCTCTTCTGGTTCCTCCTCAACAAGGTCAGCTGTAGACTATCAGGCGAACGCCTCACTTCTCTTCTCCTGGGGCCTTCTCTCCAACATCAAAACTGCTTCTCAAAAACTGTTGCAGCTCTGTTCTTTGCGATGCCTTTTATATTTTCTTCCTCCACCCACTAATATGTGGGGCTCAATGCCCTACTGATGTGGCCCAGTAAATGCCTTAATCATAACTTAATCATGCCCAGATTAACAGATCAGTTT
>JAQZBX010004310.1:0-60949 GCA_029593785.1 Cabassous unicinctus | reverse complement strand
AGGAACCCAAAAAGCCTGAATCGTGGGCAAATGTCGGCAGCTATCTTGCTCCAACACGTGACAATGGACTTTGGTGAGGGAAGAAACTTATGCTTTATGGCCTGGTAACTGTGGACTTCTACCCCAAATAAATACCCTTTATAAAAGACCAACCCATTTTTGGTATTTCACATTAGCACCCCTTTGGCTGACTAATACACAAGGCAACATCAGAGATGCTGTGTCACCAGTCAGCTGCTGTTGATCCTGGTGTGTCGCTACGTGGTGAAGCAAGGTGGCCACCGATTTCTGCTAGGTTTCTCCTTCCCCTCTGGGCTCACCCTTTCCTCCGGAGCTCCGTGGGCCCAGCCTCTTGGGGCTTCGTGCTTAAGTGGTGCTGTAGTCCCCTCTCTCCTGGCATAGGGCTTCTCTCTTCCCAGGCCTCCTGTATCAGCCTCGGCTGCTCGGCTCTCTTCCCAAGTTCAGCTGTAAGCTGTCAGGCAATGGCTCATCTCTCCCCAGAGCCTCAGCTTTTTGAGCCTCGTCACATGGCAGGATAAAAAATGGCAGCGCTCACTCTTCCGTGTCTGAGTGAGTGTCCATTTTTATCAGCCCCAGCGAGGGGGCGGGGACTCCACTTGAGTATTGAACACTGACAGTAAAAAGCCCTACAGCAATCTTAACAGGTAACCTAATCAAAGACCCCTCAACTGAATTTAATACAATCAAAGGGTATCAAACCCAGAGGAATAGATTAATGTATAAACATAATCTTTCTCTTTGGGATTCATAAAATAATCTCAAACTGCCACAGGTGAGTCAAGTGTTGATTCCACTGGATTCTCACAATTAAGAGGCTTGTCATTTAAACATAATAAAAGAAAGGAGGCACTAAGCTCAAGTACTTCCCCAGCCAAAAGCACGAGTCTGCTGGCCTGCTTACCTTTCTCTGAAGGGCCTCCTATTTGCCACTACCCTGGTCTTGTTCTCATCACCTTAAAGACCCCGAACACCTCTGGGTCCTCCAGTTTAGCAAACAAATGCCACTGTTGGTAATTTGATTGCATCAATGCCTCCATCCTGGTTTCTAGTGAACCTCTTGCCTTAAGCAAGATTGTGTTGTAGGTAACAACAATAGTAGCTGTGACTATTCAATGATAAACTGGATGCACATTAAGAAAATGGATTGAGATGGAATTTACGTGTTAGTCCAGAAGCTGCTGAAAGGAGATGAACTCCACTGAAACCTTCGCCGTGGGGCACCTTTGATAATGAACCCACCTCCCTGAGGTGGACTTGGGGTGGGGTGGGGGGAGTGACAGCTATTCTTGCACAAGTGTCTGCTGTAAGCCCTCAACTGTGATCTTATCCACCAGCCATCCTGCTCTTTAGGAATAATACTTCCCATTTTACACACCAAAGTATGACACTCATGGAGGCTAGAGGGGAGGAGTTGGGGCAGGGACCAAGTCTGACCGCAGAGTCCTTGGTCTTTCAAGTAAACCAAGCTGCTTTGAAGTATTTCAGATGTGCATGGCAGGGTTTAACTGCTGGGAAGGGGTGACTCCGGAGCACAGAGCTTTGGTTAGATGTTTTGGGAATGGGGAAAGGTGTGTGCAGGTGGGGATAAGCGGCAAGCAGAGGGATTCACGCTGCGAAGCCTCCGTTTGATCAGTGAATTGTTGACTAGCGAGATGAGCCTCTCTCTTTGCCATCGCTCCTGGCTCTCCCTCCCTGCCTTCAGTTTTACTGAGTAGTTATTGCCTGTCGTGGTCCCAGGCTTTGAGACTGTAAAGATGAATCCTAGATTGTCGTGCCCTCTCTCCAGGGACATAGACTGTCGATACGAGGGAATTGTATTGTATTATACTGTATTGCCGATACAAATGAACTGCCCATACAAGTGTGAACCCGTGTGCGCCCAGGACCGTGGGGCAGTGTGGAGGGGAGGCAGCTGCGACTCGCAGGAACCCAACAGGAGGTGGGGTGCCAGGGCTTAGTCCTCTCAGTGCGGATAGCTCCCTGGGCTGGGGCCGGGTGAAGGCGACCTCTGGGGTCATTAGTCACCCCCTTTCCCCGTAAAATGGCCACAAATCAAGGGGCTCCAGCTTTGCCCCTGACGAAGGGTGTGCTGACTCCTGGACCAGCCTGGGGGAGCTGGCAGTTGCTGTTCTGGATTTATAGACAGAGACAAAAGCATGAGCTCACCCGAAGCGATGGGCGGCAATCTGCGAAGTCCTTTCCAAAGAGCAGCCTGTATTGTGTTTGCCAAAGGGAAGTGGGCTTGTTTCTCTATCACAACACTTCAAAGCAGCTGAGCGCGCCTGGGACCTCAACCTCAGAGAGGTGCTGAACACTGGATGTGTGGATGGTAAAAAATGCGGAATGAAGTGATCTAGTCCTAAAGTGATTTTAAAAAGACTGTTTTGTTTTGTTCCGTTTCTCTTAGTGCCTTTAGAATTTTATGCCTTCCCTTTTATAGGAGTCAGCCTTGTTGACCCTGGCCGGGTATATGACTCGCCTTATTGAAAAAAGAAACATGAATGTGCACCTAATTTAATTTAAAAGTATTTACTATACTTAATCATTGCTAAGGTTCATTTTAACACTTGGCATGTTTTATATCTAAGTTTGACACGTTTAAACATCTTAATAAATATTTTCACCCAAATTTGTATTAAAACATTGATTTTGGTAAGTTTTCATAAAACATTATAGATCTTATACTTGCTTGCAAACTGGGCCAAATGATTTAATCTGTTTTCTCTAATAGAGAGCAGCCTCCCCCCCCGCCCCCCTTAAATGTGACTCAATTGATTTGGTACACTGTCTGGTTTTCTGATATCTGTGAAATCACTGCTTCTAAAGATAGATGCCCTCCATGTTTCTTTTCTGCTTTATTTCTCCCTGAGGTAGGCAGATTCTTTTGAATGTGTCAACACTTTGAAAGTTGTTAGTTGGTGATGGCCAATGACCAAAAACAATGATGTCATCTGAGGTTTTACACAGTCTGTATATTTAATTCATTTTACATGTTATTGACAATTGCAAGTTTAGAGTCTTCAAATAATACTTGGAAATATTTCCAAGAATTTTGATACCTAAAAATCAACTGAATTTAGAATATAAAAGAGATGATTGGATAGAGAGGTTAGGGTGAAAAATGTTTGGGCATCCCTGCGAAATCTGATTTCCTTTTCTGGTTTAGTTCATCCCTTGCAGTCAGTGGACTAGAGTGCTTATTTGATTTTATCGTGATGGCATTGTTATCATGATAATATTACTACTTTATTATCAGCAGTTTAATAATTATTCCAAAATCAAGTCCTGTCTTCTTTTTCCTGGTGCTTGAAGTTAGCTGACCAGAATCCTGTATTTAAACTAAAAACTCCTCCCAATGCTGCAAGCAGGGACTATCACTGCTGTCACTGTCCCTTCTGGCTCCTAAAGTGAGTGGCCTATCCTGGGTTTAAATAGTGGCAACAAAGACAATTATTCTATGGTGAAAAACACCAATTGTTTTTTAGCAAGGATAGGGTGCTGCAGAATAGCATTCAGTTTGGACCAAATGTGTACGTATTTGTAAATAGAAAATAAACAAGCAAATATAGCAATGATTCATCACCAACTGTGTTATAAAAAAAAACCACAGAGCAAAGATGAAGGCTTGTGAAGTGTTTTCATTGAAACTCAAATGTCCTCAAGTCTGAGTGTTGATGTTAATTGTACTATAAATGAGGAAACTTCACTTGGTGACTGAGAAACCATGGTTTGATTCTGAAATTAAGAAAGATGAACAAAGAAAGAGCCATTAGTCACAGCGAATGAAAAGATGAGCAGGTAGCTATAGCGATTTTGTCAGACACGGCTAGTCTGTCTGCGACACAGCTGCAAAAATACATAAGGTGGGTGGTTTCTTTCCCTTTTTTTGGTAAATAAAGGTGGACATCAGGATGCAGAACACGTGCTGTTGAGAGCATGGTGTTGGGGACTGCCAGCCCTGGGTTCAAGGGTCACCGTGTGACCTTGGCGAGCTCTGTAACCCCTTCAAGCAGCGATCTCCTCGTCCATAAGACGGGAGGTCGCGTGTGAAGATGAAAGGAGATAAGAAGGGCACAGAGCAGGGTGCCTGGCATGCAGGAGGCGTTCGGCAAGCATCAGATTCCGTTGCTGTCATATGCCTGCTGCTTATTTAAGAAACACTCTGCAACTAAACGTCAGCCCAAAGAAAAAGAACCAGACCTGGAATAAGCCGGGATGGATGGGGTCCTGAATAGCCCGGCGGGAGTGAGCAGCAAGACGCAGAGGGAAATGCGGAGTCCAAATGTCACCAAACAGTGTGGGGAGATGCTGGGTCTGAGGTTAGACAAGAGCAACGCGGGTGAACGAAGGACAGAAGCCCTCCCGTGAAATGACCTGGCTGATGATAAACTGATAGAAATAATTTTCTCAAAATATTAGGTGCTCACATTTTGAAAATAATTATGACAGTCTCAAAGCCAGGAAAAGTAGAAATTGGTGCTTCCAGGAAAATTCAAAGAAATTCCATATTAGGTGAAAATTTTATAATTGCTAAAAAACAGGACATTAAGACGGTTGCTAATTAAAGAGGTGTTAAATTCTTGGCAAATTAGGAAGTTTTGAAATGTGTTCTGAGCAAAGTCGTGGCAATGATACCTGTTACAGAATCTGAACAGGAGGTTCCCAGGAGGTCGGAGCTGCAGAGAAGAGCTGTGCTGCCCTACTTACTCCAGCACCTTAGAGTAAAATGACTTAACGCAGCATGTGGAATGAATTCGATGAGCGGTACTGAAACAAAACACTACTCTGATGCTTCACCAAGTTAACCCTGATAGCCGTTCACCTGACAAGCTCAAATAATGGTAGTGAAAATCATTGAATTAAAGGAAGCATCCAAAATACTGACCACAGGGTCGTAATGATTGGGGAAATACAGATTCATTGAAAATCAGGAAATTCTGTATTAATGACCCAAACCATTTTATAGAGAAAAACTAGAACTCTGTAGAAGGATTTTACAGTTCGTGAGACAGGCCTAAAGTTGTCTCTTGGGGCACATGATGTTTGAATATAGCATTGTCCCATCTCCAGGTGGCCTGGCAGACCCAGGTCCATCTTTCAATGCCACAGTCAGTGGGCGCTGCTTTATGGAGCCTCTTCTGAGCCTCCCACTCAGAGCAGCAGCCGGGGGGCCTAGCAGGCCTCTCTTAAAGCGCCACATTGCCATGTTGGTTTCCATACTGGATTAGTCAGGGTTCTCTAGGGAAACAGAACCAACAAGACCTGTGTGTGTGTGTTGTGTGGGTGAGTGGGTGGGTAGGTATGGGTGGGTGTGTATTATGTAAATATTTTGAGATTTTTTTATTAGGAATTGACTCACATAACTGTGGGGATGGGCAAGTCCAAATTCTATAGGGCAGGCTGCAAGCTGGGAACTTCGATGAATTCCCCAGGAGAGGCTGGCTGGGTGAAGTGGAGATGGAAATTCTCCCTTCTGACTGCTGAAATCATCACTTCTTTTAAGGCCTTCAGATGATTGGATGAGACTTCCCTCATTGTTGAAAGCAGTCTCCTCAGTTGATTGTGGATACAATCAGCTGTAGATGCAATCAGCTCACTTATTTAAATCCCCGAAGCAGCCTCACAGTAACAATCAGAACAGTGCTTGCTTGGCCAAACAACTGGACACCACCGCCTGGCCAAGTTGACACATGAACTTCACCATCACAGTCCATCTCTTGTCAACTTGGCACCCATACACATCTCCTTAAACAGTACTTAATTTAAAAATAAAAACATTAACAGTCATAGTTTCACCTAAAAATACTCAACTGTCCTGCATACTAGAAACACACTAACTTTCCCTAGAATAGGGTGCAAATCCTTGGGTAATATTCACTCTTAAAATTGATATCCTATCCCTTTAAAGACTGTGACCTGAAGTTAATACAACTTATGTCATATGATAAGGGAATATGATAGGGAAGAAAACAAAAATATTTGCTTTATGTATATATGTATACAAACATACTCATAAGAAAATAAGGAAGAAATATCCATCACCATGTATTTATAACTACATTCTTCCACTACCCATTCCATGTTCCCTTTATCCTCAGCAAGCATCTCAGGTGGCCGTGGTTCTGTAATTGGTGGGGTGACTCAAACTTTCATTCTGAAGTTTCTGGGCCATTGATAGTCCTGCCTGGATTGGGTTGTTGCAGTTTTCCATTGACTTAGCATGGTAATACTAAGAGGAGCCCTGACAGATTTCCTGTATTCCAGGCAAACTCTTTCTTACCTCCACTATGTAGTAGCAGTCTTATTTCCCCCTTGATAGTCAGGATCAATCATCCCAGCCAGTACAGCAATTCCCTTCTTTGCCTGTTGATTCAGAGGCATGAGGAACCCAAAGTGGATGGGTGGCAGTCTTAACTTCCAGTTCAATGGAATCATTGTAGTGTCTCCTGGTGGCAGCTCTCCTCCTTTTGGAGCTAAGACTGTAGACCAGCAGAGCTTAAGGTTGCAGGGACAGGAAGCAAAAATTTTCCTAGTGCATCACTAAGTATAAAAGTGGGTAGTGCCACTCTCATCTCCACCCCTTGATTCCTGGACCCGTGAATCCTGGCTATGGGAAAAACAGCACCAGAGAGTGGATGCTGATTTAGAGCATATACAGCCTCCTGGAGAACATTGCCCCAGCCCTGCTAGGTATTGCCACCCAGTTGGCACTGTAATGGAGTCTTCAAAAGGCCATTCCACCGTTCTGTCAATCTGGCTACTTCAGGATGATGGGAAACATGGTAAGACCAGTGAATTCCATGAGCATGTGCCCATTCTTTCATATCATTTGCTGTGAAATGGGTTCCCTGATCAGAAGCAATGCTCTGTGGAATACCATGATGGTAGATGAGGCATTCTGTAAGTCCACAAATGGTAGTTTTGGAAGAAGCATTTGCATGCAGGGAAGGCAAACCTGTATCCAGAGCATGTGTCTATTCTAGTTAGAACAAAACACTGCCCCTTCCATGATGGCAATATAGTCAGCCTGTCCAGTATAATCAACCTGTCAACAGGTATCAGGCTGATCACCCTGAGGAACGATGCCTTATTGGGGACTGAGTGTTATCTCTGCTTCTGGCAGATTGGGCACTCAGCAATGACTGTAGCCAGGCCAGCCTTGGTGAGTGGAAGTCCATGTTGCTGAGAACATGCAAAACCTCCATCCCTACTACTATAGCCACTTTGGGCAATGACAGCAGTGGCTGGGGAAAGAGGCCGACTGATTATTAACATCTACTTGATTAAAATCTTCTTCAGCTGAAGTAACCCTCTGGTGAGCATTCACATGGGGACGAAAATATCCTCATGTTTTTTGCCCACTCAGAAAGGTTTATCCACATACCTCTCTTCAAGACCTCTTTGTCACCAGTTTTCCAATCATGTTCCTTTCAAGTCCCTGCCCATCCAGCCAAACCGTTGGTGACAGCGCATGAATCAGTGTACAAATGTACCTCCAGCTATTTCTCCTTCCAAGCAAAATGAACAACAAGGTGCACTGCTCTAAGTTCCACCCACTGGAAGGATTTCCCTTCACCACTGTCCTTTCAGGCATGTCCCAGAAAGGGGCTGTAGTGCTGCAGCTGTCCACTTTCGGTTGGTACATACATATCGTGCAGAGCTCTCTGTAAAGCAGGCCCGAGTTTTCTCTTCCTTAGTCAACAGATCATAAGGAGCTCCCTAAGAAACCATAGCTGAGGGCTGGGAAAGAGAAGGTAATGTAACTAGAGTGGGGGCCATGGGCATTTGGGTCTCTTCGTCATGCAACTTCCTCGGGCCTTCAGAGCCTGCTCAAGGCCCAGTAGCAGGCCAAAAGCTGTTTCTCCAAAGGAGAGTCATTATCTGCAAAGGATGGCAGGGCTTTGTTCCAAAATCCTAAGGGTCTGCATGTGATTCTTCTATGCGGGCCTGCCAAAGGCTCTGAACAGCATCTCTGTTTGCCCCACAACTTCCAGCACCATTGGATCTTCTGGATCATAGGGCCCAAGTGGTAGAGCAGCTTGCACAGCAGCCTGGACCTGTTGCACAGCCTCCTTTTGTTCCAGTCCCCACCCAAAACCAGTAGCTTTTAAGGTTACTCAGTAAATGGGTCAGAGTAGCACACCCAAATGAGGAATATGTTGTCTCCAAAATCCAAAGAAGCCAACTAGGCATTGTGCCTTTTTTCTTTTTTTTTCTTTTTTTCTTTTTTTGGTTGTAGGAGGGGCAACAGCTTATCCTTTACCTTAGAAGGGATATCTCAAAAAATAATTTAAAAATGAAAAAACAATAAAAAAAGAAGGGATATCTCAACATGCCACATACAATTGGACACCTAGGAATTTCACTAAGGTGGAAGGATCCTGAAATTTTGTCGGATTTATCTCCTACTCCTTGACATACAAATGTTTTACCAATAAGGCTAGAGTAGTTGCTAAGTCTTGCTCGCTAGGTCCAATAAACATGATATCAATATAGTGGACTAGCGTGATGTTTTGTAGACGGGAGAGATGATCAAGTTCCCTGCGGACAATACTGTATTATGACATAGGGTTGGAGAGTTGATAAACCCCTGAGGTGGGACAGTGAAGGTATATTGCTGGCCTTACCAACAGAAAGCAAACTGTTTCTGGTGGTCCTTACTAATGGCAATTGAAAAAAAAAGCATTTGGCAGAGCAATAGCTGCATACCAGGTACCCGGGGATGTGTTGCTTTGCTCAAGCAATGATACCACATCTGGGACAGCAGCTGCAATTGGAGTCATCACCTGGTTGAGTTTATGATAATCCACTGTCTTCCTCCAAGATCCATCTGTTTTCTGCACAGGCCAAATAGAATTGAATGGGGATATGGTGGGAATCACCACCCCTGCATCCTCCAAATCCTTGATGGTAGCATTGATCTCTACAAAGCATTATTGCTTTTAGTTTCCTATTTTGCTAAGTAGAGGCAGTTCTAGTGGCTTACACCTGGTCTTTACTACCATAATAGCTCACACTCAAAAAGTCAGGGATCCAATGTAGGGATTCTGCCAGTTGCCTTGTATGTCTATTCCAATTATGTTTCCAGAACTGGGGAAATAACCACAGAATGGGTCCAGAATCCCACTGGACCTACTGTGGATGGACCTGAGCTAAATCTCCATTGATCACCTGACGTCCATAAGCCCCTACTCTGACTGGTAAACCACAGTGATGTTTTGGGTCTCCTGGAATTAATGTCACTTCCAAGTTGATGTCTAATAATCTCCAAAATATCTGATTGTGTCCTTCTCCCCAATGCATAGTTACCCTAATAAAAGACTGTAGTTCTTTTTGGGGAAGGCTGAGAGGAAAATTAACAGTATAAATTTTGGCAGTGTAGCAGGGTCCTTCCCCAAGGGGACCTGGCCTTCCCTTCATTCAAGGGGCTTTGGATCTGTAAACTGTCTCAAGTCTGGGAATTGATAGAGGGGCCATGTGGAGTGAGAGAGACAATGGGCAGTAAATGCAAATGAATAATAATACTATAGAGGATGATAGGTGCTGTCAGCAGAGTCAGGAGTGGTAGGACGATTGCACTTTGAAGTGGGCTGGTCAGTGTAGGCCTCATTAAGAAAGTGATATTTTAGCAAAGACTTGAAGGAGAGAGAGAGGAGAGGAGAGGGGAGCATGAGGAGGTGACAGGCAGGTGGTCAGGCAGAGCCTGTGGGCCATCGCAAGGACTTCAGCTCTGACTCTCAGGGAGATTGAAATTGATGTCTTGTTTGAGCAAATATGCCTGTGTTCTAGAAAGACCACTCCACCTGCTTTGTTTGGAATAGACTCATTTGACGCTCATCCTTTTATCTAGTTGGACATTCTCCCAGAAGCACTTGCTCGCCTTCTTTCATCCCACGTTCCAGGCATTCCTCCTGCCTCTGTGGCTGCCCTACTCACTTCCTTTTCTGGCTCAGTCTTTCGCTTTCAGCCTCAACAGGCTGGTGTTCCCAGGTGTGTTAGTCAGCCAAAGGGGTGCTGATGCAAATACCAGAAATCTGCTGGCTTTTATAAAGGGGATTTATTTGGGGTAGAAGCTTACAGTTACCAGGCCGTAAAGCGTAAGTTACTTCCCTCACCAAAGTCTATGGCCACATGTTGGAGCAAGATGGCTGCCGACGTCTGCCAGGGTTAAGCTTCCTGGGTGCCTCTTCCTGGGGCTCGTTTCTTTCTGGCTCAGCTCCTCTGCTCTCTCCACAAGGCCAGCAGATTTCTGGTATTTTGCTTCAGCACCCCTTTGACTAACACACCAGAATTACCAACTTTTAACATTTTGCTACATTTGTTATATCATTCTATTTATCTATGTATCTATCAACTATCTGTTATCTATCTATCATCTATTTTCTTTTTAAATCAATTTTATTGATAAATATTAATAAAGCATAAAATCCATCCAAAGTGTAAATGGTATTTGGTATAATCGCATAGTTGTGCATTGATCACTTCAATCATTATTAGACCATTTTAATTATCCTAATAATAATAAAACAAAAACAGACAAACAAAAAAGCTCTACCCCTTAATATTCTGTATGCTTCCCCTGAGGAACATAGCTGCTATTCTGTTTCCATCTTTCTAATTTATTTGTGTTTACATTTTGTATAGATGGAGTCAAACAATATGTAGTACCTTTTGTCTAGTTTCTTTCACTTAGTATATTTCCTTGGTTTTTTGTTTTTTTTTTAACTCTTAATGAAGATTATTAATATATTACTATACACTACTGTCCATATTTTGCTTTGGTTGTATTTTTGACTGATATTAATATCTTGTAACATTAACATACATTTGTTCAGTTTCAAAGAAAACCAGTGTTATATATGCAATATTACCCATACTCATACTTCACATGAAGTTTCCCTGTGCTGTACAGTGCCCTGTTACATTTTTCAGCTTTCCTTCTAGTAATATACATGACCTTAGACTTTCTCTTTGGACCACTATCATACCCATATATTAGCACTGCTAATTACACTATGATGTGCTTTTTACCATTTCTATTCATTTCCAAAGATTTATGAACAACCTTCTTACAAATTCTGCACAGATTAACCTAGGGCCCGTAGGGTCCCCGTACACTCATTGGCGCGGCCCCTCGACACCTGGGAGGCTGAGGCAGGTGTTCCAGGTGGCCGCTGCTCCCTGGAGGGTCGGCTTGTAAGCTGGCTTTGGGCCCCGGCCTCCCTCCTTCAGCACTAACTTCTGGTTATGGAGGGGGCCTTGGGCGTTTTCACTTCAGGAACTTTAACAGATTTTTTCATAATGACTTTCTCGAATCAGCAGTGGGTAACAACAGAAGCATATGTTAAAAGAGGTGCCCGAGGGTCCTTGGGCCCTGCCGGAGGGTCCCTCAATAGTCTGGCTGAGTGGAGGAATTCGAGCTGGATACGTATGGACAAAAATATTTTGGCTTGATGGGATCCATCCACCATTCATCCACCCACCCATCCATCCATCCAACAACAATTTATTGCGTGCTTCTCATTTCTGGGATCTACGAAAGGTGAAAAGGGGCATAAGGCATGGCCCTTGCCCTAAAGTCACCTCCCTGGATTATTCCACTGAGGTCAGGGTGGGGTGCTATTTCCCCCTCCGTCTCACCCACACCCCTCACCGAACTTTAGTCTACTTTCAGCTCTGCCGTAAACTCTGGCTGAGCTTCCTTCTCCGTTTCATCTCCCATTTACAGCTCCAAAGCAGGCTATCTTCCCACGCCCTTCTCCCCTTCCCCTGCCCTGCGGCGTCTCCCTCCAACGGGGAGGCACCTGATGCTGAGCTTCTGTGTGTTTTGTGCTTTTTTGTGCTTGGGTACCGACGCCGCCGGGCAGACGTTCTCTGCACTGCTCTTAGGACACTCCCCACTGATGGCCTGTCCCCATCTCCCCACGCCCACGCGGCCCCCAGCTCTCAGCAAACTTCAAATGCCATGTGGCTCATGGCATCATCCACTTAAAAATTTCAAACCAGCTCTATTTTAGGGGAAAATAAATATGGCTAATCCAGTTTTTAAACTTACTTTTAAAAAATGAGTTACATTGCTGTAAGCCCCAGTTCTCAGTATGGTGAATAATGTGAGAGAGAGGGAAGAACTGTTCCTATTGAATGGACTTTCCAGACTCTGACCGGCTTCGTGCTGGGGGCCTGCCTTCCACGTAGCAGTTGCAAAATTGTGTCATTATCAAGCGATCCACTCCTGACTTCTGTTTTCAGACCTTTGTCTAAATTATTGTTGGGTAAATATAGGTCTCACGACTTCTTTATTTATCTTTGCCTTTTTTCTCTGGAGTTAATTACAAAATCACAGTTTATAAGCCTTGCAATAACCTTTAACAGTGCCTCAGGTGTTGGTGGTACATTGGTGAGCAAGACGGTGTCCACCACCGAGTTAGTTGCCCGTGGCTCTGCCCTTTCCCAAGTCCCTGCTGCCTTTGTGACACTGAGACTGTGGTTCTCCACCCGCCGGCCCCCCACGACCCCATCGCTGTTTACTGGCCCTTCACGCAGTGGGCGCTAATCCCAGCGGTGGGTATTTGATCGAGGCCAGGCTCTCCAAGCTGCCAGTGACACAAGTACTGTCTAAGAAGATGAGCTGGGTTAAACAGATCCCTCTTGAGAGGATCTGAATCAAAAGTGCCTAGGGCAGGTTTTCCCAGCCTCGGCACTGTTGACGTTTTGGGCTGGATCTTGCTTTGTGGTGGGGGCCATCCTGAGTAGCATCCCTGGCCTCTGCCCACAAGATGTCAGTAGCACCCCTGTCCCACTGTGGTGACAACCACAGTGTGTCCAGACGTGGCTAAGTGCCTCCTGGGGGGCTCACTGGTAACAGCCAGGGCAGATGTGGACGGGAGCCCAGGCACAGTGTGGGGCCCTGGCGTGAGGTTCGAGAGGCCGGCCGCTCTCCGTCCTGTGGGTGGCTTCTCCAGGTAACTAGTGACGGTCCCTGTCCTTCGCCAGCATGAGGACTTGGCTCAGACCTGCCAACGTCCTGCTGCCCCTGTACATCCAGCATCAGGGAGGTGCCCCACCCCGCAAGGTCCTACCTGAGGGGACTGAGAGGCCGCCACGCTTTCTCCCCCTCTCAGGAAAGCATAGAGAAGGCAAGTGAGAGTCACATTGCTGAATCTGCCAGGTGACATTGACAAGGTGACTTTTATATCCCTCACAACTGACCAAAATGCCCAGAGTGCATTCAGGCATGGCTGTGGTCCCAGTGTGTCCTGCAGAGCCTCAGGGCTCCTCTGGGCCTTGCCGCACGTGCCATGAAGGAGCATAAGCATAACAGGTGAGCTGAAATGGCCCATGCCATCCACTCGCACCGCATCCCCATCACTCATTAGCAGCTGGTATGAACAGAAGGCAGAACCTCAACATTAGAAAGTGGGCTGAACAGACACTTCCCCGGAGAAGAGCTACAGATGGCCAATCAGCACAGGAAAAGCTGCTCACCAGCATTAGCCATTAGGGAAATGCAAATTGAAATGACACTGCTACATGCGTATTAGCATGGCTAAAATGGAAACTACTGACAATACCAATGTCAGTTAGGATATGAAGCACCTGGAACTCTTACACACTGCTGGTGGAAATACGAAATGCTACAACCACTTTGAAAAACAGTTTGGCAGTTTCTTATACAATAAAACATGCACTCTCCCCATGACCCAACAATTTCACTCCTAGGTATTGGCCCTAGAGAAAAGAAAACATAGAGCAATTTCATCCTCCAAATAGAAACAAACCAAATGTCTGTCAAGTGGTGCCCAGGTGAATAGTGCTATACCCATACAAGGGAACGCTACTCAGCAGTAAGAAATGCTTGCCTATACAAGAAAAGGGTCAGTGATCTCAAAAGCCTTCTGCCAAATGAAAGAAGCTACACGCTTACAGCTAGATGCAGGACAATTCCATTTATAGGGTGTTCTGGAAAACGTGAAACTATAGGGACAGAAATCAGATCAGGCAGCTCCAGGAGCTGAGGGTGGGGAGAGGGGACAGAGACAGCTTTTGGGGTGACGGAAATGTGCTCTATCTGGGTTGTGGTGGTGGCTATGTGTCTGTATAGATTTGCCAACACTTACGGAATGAATTTGATCATGTGTAAAGTTTACCTCAATAAATCTGTCTTAAGGGCTAAAAGAAAAAGACTGCAGAACAAGCTTTTCTTCGGAAGATTTGCAAGCTCAAGTTCACATGCTCCTGAAACCTGCTGGCCTCGTGGTGTTCCCCTAAAGCCCAAGGGTATAACAGGATTTCAAAACACCCCCTCTTAAAGGGAAAAAAAATAGATTAAAATGGCAAATTTGGGAGTGGATGTGGTTCAAGCGGTTGAGCGCCTGCTTCCCACATGGGAGGTCCCGGGTTCAATCCCTGGCCCCGGTAACTAAAGGAAAAAAAAAAAAAAGATTAAAATGGCAAAAACACCCCCTCCTGAACCTCTTTATTTCCGAACTTTAGGTTTTTGGACTCACCCACACAATCTCTTTAAAACTAAGAGGTAGTAAAGCTTGCTGGGACTCCGTGCTGGCTTCTTCCACACAAGGAGCATTCAATGCTTTCCTGAACCTTGGTATGGAAACGTTTTTTCTAGAAAGAGGGGTATGAGGAAACAATATGTTTGGCAAGCATGGCTTGTGGAGACTTGCTTCCCATGGAATATTTCTATAAGCACAAGTGTGAATGTTGAAATCAGTCATGAGCTTCGTGTTTGGTGAATATTTTTGAACTGAAAAGTTAAAACTGACCAATACTGTGATATTTATATACCTTGAATAAAACGTTAGGTTAAAAATCCTGTCCACTGGGGACCCATGTTGAACCCTGAGACCCCCGGACAGAGTGTGGTGCAGGTTTTTTAAGGGAGGCAGGAAGGTGGGAAAAGGCAAGGAGAGCCGTGATGGCGGGGGAGGGGTGTTGGGGGGCAGGTGGCCCCTCTGCCCGCTCCCTTCCTTCCTGCCCGTCCCCAGCCATGTGGGACCTGGGGGTCTCTGGGCACATTTTGTTGGAGGACAGGGTTGCCAGGCTTGCTTCTGGGTGAGCCCTTACGTTGCTTGGACTTGCCTCTTGGATTGGCCCAGGGACCCTCTCCTCCTGACTTCTGGGTCTTTCTGTGGGAGGAGGAGCCAGGCTGCCCTCCTGGGACAGGTCAGGAGCCCTCAGCAGAAGCTGTCCTGAGTCCCCATCGTCACCCCTCTCCCTGCGTACGTGCTGGAGCAGAGCCCACGGTTTGCATCTGGGGCAGGAAGGGGGAGGTCTCAGTTATGCCTCCAAGGAGCCTCAGCTTTGGACCCAAACCGGCTTTCCCCAGAGCACCCTGCATTTGAGGAAGGGTGGCTTGAGCTCCTTCCCTGCCTGCGCCTCCCCCAGTGGGCGTTCCTGGGCTCTGTCCCTCAGCTGAAACACATCCAAGGTCATCAGAGGACGAACCTCTAGGACTACTTCCATTTGGGTTTTCATGGGAGGCAGGTTCTTGGTGTCGTACTGAATCAGCTTCTGTTTTAAAAAAGTGTTTTACATGGAAATAACTTCAAACTCACAGAAAAGTGGCAAGTATCAGACTCGGGCAAGAATGCCCATATGCCTTTTACCCCGATTCACCGGCCGCCAAATGTTGTCAGTCGAGGGTTTTGTTGCTTTACAAACAGCAAAGATTCTAACTGTTGGGTGATTATTTTTCAACTCAAAACACTCAAAGCAAGTGCTGCTCCCCGTGCTTGGCCAGGGGAGCTCTGAGGGGCCCAGTGCACCAGCAGACGTGAGCTCGGACCCTGCTTCGGTGGCCCAGACCAGACCACGCCCGCGCCTCCGGCGGCGCCTCCTGCCACTAGGAGCCGTGGTGGCTGGCCGCGCCCTGCCTGTGGTGCTCACGCTCCTTCGGGAACCAGGGCAGGTCCGGGCCGGGGCGGCAGAGGTGCGTGGCGGTGGGGGCAAGGCCGGGTGGCCAGCTGAGGGGCAGTGACGTCTCCAGGGAAGGCCGCGGCCCTCTCGCCGCCGCAGGCTTTTGTTGAGCACCCTGAGAAAGTGCTGCCGTGCGCGTGTGGCCACAGCCTTCCCTCCCCTCCGTCCGACCTACCTTTCCAGATTTTGCGGACACGCTGGATGTGTAACACGTGACTTCTGGGATTAGTTTTGTCTCTTTATTCATCATTAAACATCTTTTACCATTTTTAACTGTGCAGGATTTTTTAAAATCTCATGATTGTCTAAGCTCAGAAGTGCCAGCAACGTTACTCATTGTCAGCAAAACCCAGATGGTATTTTTATTCTCCGCTCCAATTGGCTTCCTCACGTCTTTCCAGGCCCTGTAAACCCCTTAAAATCCCTTAAAAATCTATTTATCAGGTCAAGCTGCTCTTTCATCAACCAGAAGGACTAGGGCACACATTTTTATTAGTCTCTTCCAAATTGAGACAGATAAAGCACAATTTTTAAAAAGCTGTAGCTGTGTACACATACATACACACACATGCACATATACGTATGAATGCATTTTCAGAAGCGGGAGGAATGAACAGGCCTCTCACACCCATATTCCAGGTCAGACTTTACTAACCAGCCATTGTGGGTGGCTGAGGAAAACTGAGCTCAGAGCCCGTGCGTCCTCATCCCCTGCGTGGGCAGGATGCTATCAGGGCTTAGGTGGGAGCCCAGTGGGCACGGGACTCCTGGGTTACAGCACACGGGCTGGCTAGGAAATCAGGTCCTCTAACACCCTACCTTCCTCTTGGTTCCCTCTGAAAAGTCGGAGGACTTTGGAGGCAGAAAGGAAGCAGGGTGGGGGATGGCTCCTAGTTCAGTTTGCTGTTATCAGATGAGGAGCCTGGCTCATGGGGGCGGGGGCGTCGTCAGAATCAGAACTCAGACCCTTTGCCTCCAAGGGCCGGGGAGCCTGGGGCAGGCCCTCTGCCTGTGGCCAGTTGTATTAGCCAAAGGGGTACTGATGCAAAATACCAGAACTCTGTTGGCTTTTATAAAGGGTATTTATTTGGGGTAGAAGCTTACAGGTACCAGGCCATAAAGCATAAGTTTCTTCCCTCACCAGTCTATTGCCACATGTTGGGACAAGATGGCTGCTAACGTCTGCCAAGGGTTTAGACTTCCTGGGTTCCTCTCTTCCCGGGGCTGTTTCTCTCCGGGCTCAGCTGCCCTGCTCTCTCCACAAGGCCAGCTGTAGATTATCATGTGAACAGCTCTGTCTCTCTCCACGGGGCTTCTGCTGTGTCTGAGGAACCGTCTCTATTCCTCTGTGTTCTTCTCCCGTGTGTTCACTTCCCAGGCTCCAGCTCAAAACTCCCAACTCTGTCCTTTGCGGTGTCTTTTCTCTGTGAGTCTCCGCCCACCAAGGGGCGAGACTCGATGCCCTACTGATGTGGCCCAATCAAAGTCCTAATCCTAATTTAATCAACTAAAAGTGACACCTCTGACAGACCAGTTTACAAACAATCCAATAACTATTTTTGGAATTCATAAACAATGCAAACTGCTACACCAGTTTCTCAGACAGCAACTGGGGAAAGTGCTCTTCTCAGATGGGGTGTCAGAAGGAGGCTGGGGGGGCAGTGAGCTTGGAGGGAGAGAGACAGGGTGGGGTGCCTGGGAGTGGGCTTCTCCCCAGCCCCAGATCTCTCCTTGGACACGGAGAGTCGTGGGAGCGTAGAGCATTCTCTCTCCCCACAAAATGTGGCTTCCCCCCGTTTCCTTGCCATGTTTACAAGGCCCGGGATGGGAGCGGGGTTCCATGTTGCCAGGCTTTCTCTGCAGGACTCCAGAGCCTGCAGAGGCAAGACAGGTCCCCATCTCTGTAAATTCAGAGGTCCACACACCTGGCTCACGTGGGGTAGCTGACCCGGGGCTGTGGCTGATGGGAGAGCCTGGAGAAGAAGCTGAAGTTCATGGTTATTGGTAAACTTACTTCAGGATAGATGGTTCAAATGGGAGGCCCTGCACTGATGGAAGAGGGTGACAGTTTCCCTAAAATTAGCCCATCTGTTTTTGCAAAAACACCGAAACATGGCAGAGGAACACAATCACCCTTTGAGGCATCGATGCTCCCTTTGTGAAACCTTTCCGGAAAGAAAAACAATTATTTGAAAAGTGATGTCAATGCACCTTTGCTGTGGTGAAATAGGGATGAGTAGAAAAAACATTTGGGGATAACATAATGAAACACAGTTCCATTCAGTTATTAACATTTAAAGAAATACAGAACGAGGGCAGTTGTTGAGTTTGAGGGTAAAGCAGTCCAAAGCAGCGTCTCACTTCAGTGAAAAGCCTTAAAGACTTTCTGCACCGCCCCAGGCTGGGCCGCGCAGCCCTTCAGCAAGTGCTAGCAAACACCGGGGCGCTGCTGCTAGGCCAGCCGCTGCGGCACTGCGCTAAGAAGGCAAGCTGCACCTTGTACTGACCCGTCACCCCCTCCCATCTGCTCTTGTTTTTATGGACGTCCTCAAGCACCTAGGAAACAGTGCTGTGGTCGCCAGCTACAACTTTGACCCTCTTCATTTGTTAGCTCTGGAAATAAAGAACTGCCATGACCATGGCCCATAAGGAATTTCTCTGCAACAGGACTGTAAGTACCTGTGGCAGAGATGGCTGGTGCCATCCCCAGGCTCCATCCACCACCCCCTTCTTAGTTCTAGAACTCCAGGTTTAATTGGTGCCCAGCTAAAAGACCCAGCCTCTTGGCCATCTTGGCTACATGATGTTCTGTCAAAAAGACGTCAGTGGAAATGTGGGATGAAACTTCTGGGAAGGCTTCTTACAAGGGAGGAGGCACTTCTCTTGCAAACCCCTGCCGCTTTCTTTCCATTGTCTGGAATGTGGATCTCACGACTGGAGCTCCAGCAGCCCTGTTGTTCCAGGAGTTGATTCTGAGAGTGGAAGCCACATGTGGCAGAACAGAGAGCTAGAAGAAGCATGGGGGTCAGAAGTGTTCACGAGGCCACCATCTCTGCCCCAGAGAGCCTGTCTTCAGACTTCTGTGTATGAGAACCAAACCTTTCTGTGTTTAAGCTGTTGTAGTCAGATGTTTGTTATATTCAGCTCAGTCTAAGCCTAACATTCTTCCTGGTTCAAGATCAAATAAAGGT
Organism: Cabassous unicinctus; assembly: GCA_029593785.1. Classification (NCBI taxonomy): domain Eukaryota; kingdom Metazoa; phylum Chordata; class Mammalia; order Cingulata; family Chlamyphoridae; genus Cabassous; species Cabassous unicinctus. Next base: position 41,804 of record JAQZBX010004310.1, on the reverse strand, counting down.
GCTTTAGACCAAACAGTTTTTAAAAAGTACCTGAGTACACCTCTGGTGAATAGCGCTCCCTTCATCCTTTCTGCTGGCACTGTTGGGTTGGAGAACTGTTGGGTTAAATGACTTAGGTGAACTCAGAATAATGAGGTACCCTTCTTGTCCCCAGATTTATGACTCTGTTTTCTCTAGTCCAGGATGGAAATGAAAGAGCCGAATAAACTATGCAAATCTGAAGGCCCCACTCCCACCCCACTTGCCACTCAAAGGAAGCTTTTTTAAAACTGAGGCAGCCGCATACCATTCGAAACAGTAGAGCTGTGAACGCAATGAGTAGCTTTTTCTTCCCTTTTCATTTACGTTTTCTTTTCCTTCGATTTTGGCTTGCTCTTAATCCGTTTTAGCATCCCATGTGTTTAGTCCGTAAAATGAGTGACTTTGGAAATCAGTTGGAGCTTTGCAGATTGGAAGTATACGTGGGATGAGAGCTGGGTCAGACTCGGCTGGGGAGTGGCCAGAATCCACCTTTCTGCCGCTGTCTGTCTGTCCGTCCCCCAGGCAGAGGCAAGTCTAGGTGGAGAGAGTCAAGGAGACCCCACAGGCCCCCGAGTGAGTCAGCAGCATGTCCCCTGGTTGCAGTGCAAGACTTACTGCAGGGAAAAGTGCGACATTTGGCCCAATTACAAATAGGAGTGGAGACTTGGCCACAGACAAGGGCAGAGCAGGGAGCCCACCGAGCTCCCAATGAGTGCTGGCAATTGGCTGAAGGCGTTTGTGGTTGAACCAGCTGGCCTGGGTTTCATTGGCTGGGCTCAAGGCAGCCCCTGCCCAGGTGCAGCTGGGCTTCTTACCTCACACAGAGATGCTCTCCTTCCTCCTCGTCAGGGCTGAGGATTCCTACGGATGCTGCAAGGACCTAGAGGCTGCTCCCAGCGACTGCTGTTGTCTGGCCCACATCCTAGAGGTGGGAATTTAAGAGGGCCTTTTAGGACTAGCTGATCCTGGGAAGCATCCTTGGCCTTCCTTCGTCATCCTTCCTTTGGAGACTCAGAACTGGAGGGGGCGTGCTGACTCTAACTCTAGCCAACCGAGAATTCCGCTCTGTACACAACCCATAGAAAATTGGACCCCACAGCTTGCTGAGCACGGATCCACAAGGAAAGCTCAGCCGGAATGTCCTCTGCCTCCCAGCTCTTCCGAGGATTGGTGTAACCTGGCAGGTGTGCTCTCTTTCATGGGAGTGGCTCAGACTGAACCTGCTGCCGAGCCCTGAGCCCCAGAGGATTCATCTCATGCCTCGAAACTTAATGGAAATTTGCTCTCACTTGGGACTGGTGACCCCTTCATCCCTTCCATCTTCGCCTTCTGGAATGAGAATGTCTGTCCCATGCCTGCCCCCCGCCTGTATTTGGGAAGCAGATAGCTGGTTTCCTAGGTTTACAGGTGGAAAGCAATTTTGCCTCCAGATGGACCACACCCAGAGTCTCACCATATCCAATTTAGATGATATTTGGGACTTTTGAGTGAATGTTTAGATTAGATTTTGGATTTAGGGTTGATCCTGGAGCGATTGAGACTTTGGGGGATGTTGGGGTAGGGTGAATGTATTTTACACATGGGACAGATGTGTTTTGGGAGCCAGAGTGTGGACTTCAGTGGGTTGAATGGTGCCTCTTCCCCTCCAAAAGATATGTCTTTTCCCTAATCCCCAGAATCTGGGGTCATCGCGGAAATAATTAAGGACCTGGAGTTGAGCCCATCCTGGATTGTCTGGGTGGACCCCAAATCCAACGACAAGAGTCCTTATAAGGGGCTGTAGAGGAGAGGGCAGATTGAGGAGATGGGGGCCACTTGAAATGAAGGCAGAGCCTGGAGTGATGCACAGCAGATGCTCCCCTAGAGCCTCTCGTGGGAGCAGGGCCCTGCCAGCACCTTCCTTTCTGACTGCTGGGAAGTCGATTTCTGTTTTAAGCCACCAAGGTTATGGTAATTTAATACAGCAGCCTAAGGAGATGAGTATAGATTTTGTAGGGAGATGGGGGCAGAACATCTGTATTAGCCAAAGGGGTGCTGATACAAAATACCAGGAATCGGTTGGTCTTTTCCATCAAGTGTTTCACAATTCCTCCAAAAAATACCCCTTGCCCATTTATAAAAGCGTTCCAACTGTTTTATTTTATTTTATTTTATTTTATTTTATTTTATGTGTAGCTTATCATGGCCTGCTGGCATACTTTTTTTTTTGAGATATATTGTTTACTTATTTATTTCTCCCCCACCCTCATTGTTTGTGCTTGCTGAGTCTGTTGGTTGTGTGCTCGTCTTTGTTTTGGAGGCACCAGACCCAAACCCACAACCTCCCATGTGGGAAGGAGGCACCTCATCGCTTTAGCCACCTCCGCTCCCTGCTTTGTTGTGTCTCTCATTGTGTTTTCCTCCTTATGTCTCTTTGTTGCATCATCTTGTTGTGTCAGCTCACCACGCCAGCCCATCGTGCTAGCTCGCTGTTTTGCTCGTCTTCTTTAGGAGGCACTGGGAACCAAACCCAGGACCTCCTCCTCCTATGTGGTAGGTGGGAACTCAATAGCTTGAGCTACACCCACTTCCCCTCCTGGCATTCTTTAGAACCAGGATGAAGACCCAGAAACTCCTCTGCCTGACAGACGGGGTACCCTCTGGCAGTGGGTTTCCACTGCACCAGGAGAGCTTTTGGAAAGCCCAGTGCCCAAGCTGCACCTGAGCCAATCAGGGCCTCTTGGGGTGAGACCAGGCACCAGTGTTTGTGGAATCACCTGTGATTCCAGGGTGCAGCCGAGGCTGGGGGTCCCAGCTGGAGGGCATTGCAGGGCACAGCCAGGGTCGGTGGGTTTCACAGCCAGGCCCCTGCTGGCAGTTCATACAGCCTTGCTTCCCGAGGTGCCACAAGAGGCATGTCCATGTCAGCCTCCGACTTCAAGGAGCAGCAGTGGACACTGGCCTGGGGTCTTCACTCATTAGGGACCCAGGGCACATCCTCAGCCTGAGGCGTGGTTTCCTCATAGTACCCCGGCGATGACAAGGGCCCCTCCAAGGCCGACCGTGAGCACCGAGTGGGAGAGCATCAGGGAGACCTGCGGAATGCTGCGGAAAGGCGGTGCTTGTTTCTTCTCTGGGTGAGAAGCAAGCGCCATCAGATCCCGAGGCCCCCAAAGCCCCCCTCTTCCTTTTACCTCTCATCTCTCGGTGGACATTCCCAGGTCCTTGAGGCCCCAGTCTTCAAGGGAGCCTCAATGTTTTCCCTCTCCCCGGCTCTGCCTGTAGGCCGCCTCCAGCTGCTCGTCAGGGCTGTTCCCTTTCACCGTTAACTGGCTTGTCCCCACCGGAAGCGCCGCAGCAGTCGCCCTTGGCTTCCTCCTTTCTCTGCTGCTTTTCTTCCTCTACCAACCGTTCACCTTTCTTGAATACGTTTTTTCAGTTTTCTTTTAGGGCCTATTCTGTACTCTTGTCTTAAGTGGCTGATTCATTTTAACTACCCTCTGTTTTTCCGTTGTTTCTCTCTAGGGGTATTCACTAGCCCCTGACACCTTTCTCCCCAGCTCTAAACCTCTGGCTAATTCGGCTTTGGCTTTCTCCCTGCATGGCTCTACTTGTGGCCCTGTTCCGGCCAGTTTACTGAGTGCTTCCTCGTCCTCCGACTCCCTGCCCTCCATCCCGTCCTTTCCACATCACCCCACGGACCTTTGGTGACCCAGATGGAGAAGGCAACGCTGTGTGTGTGGGCATGTGTGTGCGTGTCTTGTGCTCTGTAATTTATACGTAGTGAGCTGCTTTCCCCGTTTGTCCAGCAGCGCTGAACTCCCAGTGGGCCCAATATTGCACGGTTGTTAGGTGAGAGTTCTACTGATTTCCCAGTAAGAGGACAGAAATAATAAATTGGTTCCAATGGGCTTTGGTCTAAGTAAAGAGAGCACAGGTGAGAATTTTACATGACTATGCAGAGAAAGCTTTGGGTCTGAGAATTTTATCATGGTAGTTTCGGGGTGTGGACATGACACCCAACGATGGAAATCATGAGTTATTGATCAAGGGTTGCAAAACTGACTCTTGAGTTTATAGACACTGGTGCTTGTGAAGTGCCAGGTCCCTTGGCACGGCTAGTTGAGAGCCCTAAACCTTGTTTTAAATTAAAGGCAGTCAAGGGGCGGTGGAGGCCCTTGGCATCCACCCCCCACCCCGCTTTGTGGCAGCCTGAGGCTGCAACGAGGCCCCCACAGCGCTTGGCTGGGCTGGGGGCTGGGTGCAAGTGGTGGGCTGGGTGTGCTCTCCCCGGGGGCCTCAGGGCTAGAGTGGTGGCCCCCCAGAAGCAGTGGGCCCAGAAAATCCCGACACAGGGTTTGACCTGATGCACTGCATGGTCAGGGCCAGGAATTGGCCCCGGCTTCCCCTGCTCATGGCCGTGCATGTCCTCAGTGCACCCAGCAGGCCAATGCTGGCTGGGTGTCCCCAGAAACGAGAGCCTTGGTGCTTCCAGGGAACTGGGGTGCTCCCTGCAGCTTCTCCCTACTGAGAAAGAGAAGGGGGAACCAGTGGCTGCTCCGTAGAGCCGGTTCTGGGTCGGGCAGAAGCCACTTTCTCACTGTTTCTCTGTGAGAGCAGAACTTAGGAAATGGCAGCTGCAGCATTATTTCCAAAAGTCCAAAGCGTGAAACAACCCAGCTGACACATTGTGGTCTACACTTACGGTCTTAGGTTGCCAGAGCTGCTATCACAAATGCCACAGAGCGGTGTGGCTGAAACGGACTCAGAGGCCAAAGTCCAATGCAAGGCCTTGGCAAGGCCGCGCCACGTTGCGGTGCTGGCGGCCGGCGGTCCTTGGGTTCCTTGGTTGCATGCCTGCCTCCCGTCACGTGGCCATGTCCTCTCCATTCCAGCTTCCGTGACTTGCGTGCGCTCTTCTAAGGCCCACCCTGATTGAGCTGGGCCACCCCTTCCCTGAAAACAACAGCTTCACAGGGCCTCTGTACGCTGGGGTCACCCCCCCAGGGACACAGCTCAAGGCTAAGAGCCCACCTTTTGTTGGGGTCTTCCACACACACAGTGGCAGAAGGGAATGCAGTTCTGATACCCCCTGCCAGGTGGACGAGCCTTGAAGACCGTGTGCTAAGGAAAGTAAGCCAGACACAAGAGACCACATGTGGTCTGAGTCCATTTATACAAAGTGTCCAGAAAAGGCAAATCTAGGGAGAGAGAAAGTGGATTAGTAGTTGGAGGGGCTGGGAGGGGGAAGTTGGTGGTGTGATAGCTACAGATTACTGCGTTTCTTTCCGTGGTGATAAAGATGGGTGAATTGTATGGTATGTGAGTTACATACCAATGAAGCTATTTCAAAAAAGAGAAAAGAAGAGAAGAGAAGGGAAAAGAAGGGAAAAGAAGGGAAGAAGAGGAAAGTGGGCCAGCCAGGGAGGCCAAGTTGTCCAGGGCAACCTCAGAGCCTTCCTGGACGCCCCGGCGGCCGCTCCCTCCCGCCTCCTTTCTGCTTGAGAACACATTGGCCCTGCCCCTTAAATTCTTGTGCTGTCACTCAGTCTTGAGAAAGCTGTCCATATGCTCCGTTGCAAGGGCTCTTTCTGGTAGAATTGGCAGACGTAGAGGCCCCAAGGCCCTTGGGAGCTGATCAAAGGTTTGAGCAGAGCCTGGCGGCGTTTCGGCTGGGTGATTGGGTGTTGTGTAACTGAACAAATGAGTAACAAACGTAAACAGATGCAATATTTCAGCATCGAGTCTGGTTAGAAACGTGCGTCAGCATGCCAAGTTTCATCTTCTTGATCGGACTCTAAGCTTTATCAAGTGCTGCAATTCTTTGCATTAATCTTCTTTCCATTTGGAGCCACATATTCTGGGTCTTGGAGAATGGAAGCAGACATGATAGCTCTAAATGCTGGTCTGAATCTAACGTCCTCGTCAAGCAGGAAACCATTCCTTTCACAATGACTTTAGAAAGATTATGGCCCCAGAAGTTGAGATGGCCTCCCAGGATGTGACAACAACATCCTGCCTATATCCAAGTTGGAAAACCCAGGCTATTGGCCTTGGAGAGATCCTAGATGGTGCCGCGGTCTCCTCTCCTGGCTTCAGGCTGCGCCGCTGCGCCCCTGCCCGCTGAGGCACCCCACCCTCCCGCCTGGCACTGTCCTCAAGGTTGGGTTTGCTTGGCGGGTGCTCACTGGCTGGCTAAGGAGACTGGCTATCGCCTTAGCTGAGGCTCAGCTCTGCCATCCCTGATCTCAGCTTATACCTTGGCAAAGTGTCCCTCCCTGGCCGGTGGATGGCAGAGCAAGACCCTGGGGCCCGGCCCCTCAAAGCTCCTCCAAGCCTCCCCAGCAGCCTCCTGCCCCTTCCAGTCTCCAAGGTGACACATCGAGGTTCCTGTTTTGATTTGACAGCCACTGTGCGTTCTCAGCTCATTTGACCCCCCACCCCCACCCCCCGCCAACTCCAACGAGGTCCCGACCAAGCCCTGCCAGTCCAGGGTGTCAGCTGCCTCTGTCGCTCGAAGTTCAGGTTGCCTCATGCTTGTGCCGTTCTCCAGATATTTTGCTGAGAGCCGGCTTGGTACTAGGGGCTGGGGATTCTGAGGTTATTTTTGTCCTTGGGGAGTTGACAGTTACCACTGAGACGGCAGAAGTTGACCTAATAGAAAATCACACAAACGTTTAATTCCACTGTGGTAAAAGGGTCTGGTGTGGAGGTCCTAGGTGGCCCTGCGGGCCTCAGCCACCTTCAGGGCTGAGTTAGTGACATTTAGGGTAAGAGTTGAAATGTGAGTGGGAGAGAAGGATGTGTGCACCTGTACGTGTGTGCACGCGTGTGCATGTGGTTTGTGTGTGCATGTGTGTGTGTTTATGGCAGGGGCAGAGGGGTGGATTCCAAATATGTGGTGAGGGAGCTGTGGCGCCCCTTTGGACATGCCCGCATCTATTGACAGGTGTCCCCTTCCCGCTTACCACCGGGGGAAAGAGAGGGAGTGGGATAGAGAAAAGGCATGCTTTCCAAGAATCCCCGTGTGGCAGCTGGGCAGCACCGACACTCCTTAAACGAGCCTGCGAAGGAAAGCTCTACAGCCTGCTGAGAGATAGTGTTCGTCGGACTTGAGTCTGTAGGCACCCCAGACCCCAGCCTCCCAGCCCCCCAGCCCCAGGCATCTATTGCTTTTCTGGAAATTCTGGTACATGCTCATGGGTTCTGCCTTCACTCTCAGCCGAGGACATTCTCTGGCCTCCCCTGGGGCCCGCAGGATTGGCCACAAGGTCAGGATGGAGCAATGCTCTGTCGGGCGGGTGTGGGGCCTGTGGGAGATGGAGTCACGCCCCCCACAAGGCATGTTCAAGTCCTAACCCCTGGCCCTGTGGGTGTGAACACATTTGTAAATGAGATTTATGTATATATGTATTCCCTCCCCCTTGAGATGGCTCCCTCGTCTGTCTGTTCGTGTCTGCTCATTGTCTCTGCTTGTTGTGTCCGTTCATTGTCTGCTTGTCTTCTTTAGGAGACACTGGGAACCAAACCAGGGACCTCCCATGTGGGAGGCGGGCACCCAACTGCTAAAACCACATCCGCTCCTGTAAATGGGATTTTTGAAGACCCTGGAAGTTGAGGCCAGACTGCCTCCAGTGGGCTTTCACCCATATGGCTAGAGACCTCATAAGCAGAGGACATCTGCACAGGGGAGCACCAGCCCCAGTGGGGGCAGGAGGAGACACACGGCCACAAGACAGAGGCAGAGAGTGACTGCCAGGCAGCCATCCCCTGAATGCCATGGACTTTGGAGAAGGTCTGTCCATGCCTTGATTTGGGACTTCTGGCCTCCAAAACTGTGAGCCAACAGATTACTGTTGTTCAGGCCGAACAGCCTGTGGTGTTCTGTTACAGCGGCCCTGGCACACTGAGGTGGTGGGCCAATACCTCTGATTCCTCACGCCCATCGGGGCAGTTTGGAAGTGTCCACACCGCCTCTCAGCGGAGCCCCGGTGGGGACCCTCTCGTTACAGTAGCATCTTTCCTTCCTTCCTTGCCTGTGTCTTAGTTTGCCACAGGACTGCCGATGCAAGGTACCAGAAATGGTTGGCTTTCACAAAGGGGATTTATTTGGGGTGAAAGCTTATAGTTCCAGGGCTGGGGAAAGTCCAACTGGCACCCTAAGTGGTGCTTTCTCACCAAAGTCAGCTGCCGTGTGGTGAGGCAAGATGGCCGCCCATCTCTGCCGAGGTTTGAGCTCAGCTGAGGCAACCAGGCCTAGGGCTTGTCTCTTCAGCCTTGATCTACTCCATGGGCCTAGACTCTTGGGGGCTTCGTGCTTAAGCAATCCTCGAGTCCTCTTTCTGAGAGCTCAGCTGTGGGCAAATCTGTTATTTTTCCTCCCACACAGCAGTATCAAATATGGCGGCTTCCTTTTCCTGTGTCTGTGGGACTCTCTCTGTGTGTCTCCATTTTTATCAGACCCAGAAAAAGGGCAGAGACCCAACCTGAGTTGCGCCTCATTGCCATAGTCCCTTCAAAGCCCTAAAGCGATCTTACCAAGTAATCAATAGAATCTACTGCAAAGAGTGTCATCCACAGGAATAGATTAGTTTAAAAACGTAATTTTTCTCTTTTTGGGATTCATAAAATAATCTCAAACTGCAACACCCACTCTCTGAATCCTAAAAAGACATGGCTTTCCATATGCAAAGTACATTCATTACATCACAGTATTCCAAAAATGTGTTCCTAAGTTAATTTGCCCTATATAACAGTGGCTGTCTGCGTGCTGCCAGGCCACTCGGGCTGGGTGTGAGGAGACCGGAGGAGTAAGCGCAGCAGTGACGTGCCTTGGGCAGGGTGACCTACGCCATTCAGATCACTCCGCAGCGGGAACGCCTGCTCTGCGAGCATCTCAGGTGGGCTCTGGTCCTCTCACCCGCTGGAAGCAGCCCTGCCCTCCAATTACCCCCAGCTGGCCTCCCCCGCGGGTGGGCTCTGAAGTGAGAGGATGACAGCCGTGGGAGACGCGGAGGGCTGAAAGCAGGCACGCACAGCTGCCCTGTGCTCTCGTCCCGGGGCCTGGGAATCCACAGCAGATGGGCCTCGGATGTTTTTATCGACAGCAGCAGTGAATCGAGAGAGTAGATGCTCTGATGTGACCCAACCAAGAGCCAAGGACAGGCGGCGGCTCTGCCCAAGCGTGCTTTCCTTTTGTCACCCTTCATTTTAAGGCTCCAGGTCTGTGATGCAACGACACAAGCAGAATTTAGCGCAGACAGCGCGACATGACGTCATTATTATTTAGCCCGTTCCAGTGGCTGCCGTGGGCTGGCTGGGCCAGCTCTGGTCAGCGTCGCCATCTGATGATGGGCCACAGGCTGTCCTGCTAGGAGACCCAGGTGGGTGCTCGGGCGTGGGGGGGGGTTAGGGGACTACAGAGTCTAACAAGTGGCATCATGTTTCAGAGCATCTGTCTACCCCCTTGTTATGGGCTGAACGGCCCGTTCCTCCCCCTCCAAGGCAGACGCCCCTCCAGGGCTCCTTGCGGTGGTCTAAGGAGCCAGAGAGCCAGGTGGTGACACCCGAAGGCAGAGGGCTGAACTGTGTGAGCCTCGGGGCACCTGGGCGGGGGCTTTATTCTCTCACCAGAAGTCTGAAATCTAGGTGTCAGCAGGGCGGGGCCGCTCCGGAAGTCTCTAGGGAGCTTCTAGCTCCTGGTGGTGGCCGCAGGTCCTTGGCATCCCTTGGCTTGCGGCTGCCGCTCTCCAGTGCCTGCCTGCATCTTCGCTGTCCTCCTGCCTGTCTGTGTCTGCCACTCCGTGTCCAAATCCTCGTCTTCTCATCAGAACACCAGCCACCGAACTGAGGAGGCACCTGCTCCAGCGTGGCCTCAACTTGATTCCATCTGCCAAGACCCTGTCTCCAAACCCGATGGCATTCCCAGGTGCTGGGGTGAGGACTCAAGCTACCTTCCGCGGGGAGACAATTCAGCTCGCAGCACCCGCCAATGTGGAGAGGAGCCGAGGCACCTGGGATTCCGGCCTCGCGGGGATGTGAGGTGTCCGACAACTTCTTTAACGGTAGCAGCAACAACAATCAAAGCTGAAAGCGCTTTCCATTTTAGAAAGCGTTTTCACACACATGGGATCCTTGGAGCCTCGCAATAACCTGTGAGCTAGATACTATCAGTATTATTTTATTTTATTATTTTTTGAGGTACTGGGAACCGGGGATTGAACCCAGGACCTCGTATGTGGGAAGCCGGCGCTCAACCACTGAGCCACATCAGCTCCCCCGAGCTGGTTTTTTTCACTTGTTTGCCTGTTGCTTGTTTTTCTGGTTTTCCTAGGAGGCACCAGGAGCCAAACCTGGGGCCTCCCCGTGGGAAGCAGGCGCTCAAGCGCTTGAGCCACACCCACTGCTAGTCTGTTAGTCTTTATCTTTATTTTAGCCAAGATTCTTTATCTTTTACTTTATCTGTATTCAATTCTGAGGCACAGAGATGTCCAGACAATCAGCCAGCTAGGAAGTAACAGAGTTGGGGCCCTGTCAGTCCCATGGACCCCAGAGCCCTGCTCCCCAGTCTGCCCCGCCGGCTTTGGTGGGCTCAGTGGCAACGGCTGCACTGTGGACAGTGGTGGACACACAGGAAGGGAGCCACGCGGCCGGCGGCAGCAGCTCCACCCGCCATTCTTGTCTGGTCCCTGGAAAGCAAGGGCCATGGGTCACCTTGGGGACCCACTGGCATTTTTTGCCCCTGTATAATTCCCTCCTTTTGGATGTGGACTTTTTCCCTACCTTTTTTATCCCCTTCCACTCTCCTCACACCCACCTTGGTGGTCTCCCCCACGCTGACCCCCTCTCCCCATGCTTGCCCCCTGTTGCCCGTGGCTTTGCCCCCAGAGTGGGCTGCTTTGGAGGTGTTCATACAGAAGTCGGGGATCCCCTAAGTTCAGCCAGTAGCATAGAAATTCTGTCTTCACATGGATACTATGCATCTGTTCATATTTTCAGGCTGGGTCACTTCTTGGGAACGATGGGAGGGAGAAGCCCAGGTGGATCCTTTGCCCAGGGCAAAGGATAAGCCCAGGTGGATTTAGGGGTGTTTGCCTTTAACGTGGCACCTAATTATATTTAGGCACTATTCTTCATCTCTGACCCTTTTTCCAACGTAATTTGAGCTTTCGGCTTCATTGTCACCCTCGTGCTAAACTGCCAGAGTCTTCAGGCGGCCACGGGGCCTTTTACTCCAGAGTCCACAGCCGGTGGCTCAGGGAGGGTGCCTTTGTCTGAGTTTCCTGATCATTCCCCTAAAACTAAACCCAGCAAGCCAGACAGTTCCTCAGAGCCTCTGCCCAGCGCCCATCCAGGGGCGGGAGACGAGGACACCAGCGGTTGCTGAGGAGGGAGAACCAGCTTCTCCGGCCGTAGCATCCACCGTTGGAGAAACACCACCTGTGATTCTCTTCCGTTCTCTGTGTCTCAAAAGGAGTGCAGAGAATAAAAGATGAATTCAACAGTCAGGAGCAGGCAGGGGGCTTGGTCTTTAAGACGAGAAGGCAGGATTTAGGACTTGGCCACTGATACCTCCATGTGTTTTTGAAGTATGAGTGGATCTTTAATGGTAGTATTTATTCAAAAATAGTAAAAAAATATTTGGTTTGCCAGAGTCTGTATAGGAGGAGGTAGAATTCTGGGATATCAAAACGGGGTTTAGGCATCTCTTGTCAAAACAGTTGAGAGGCTGCTGGCTTGTGTTTGTCGGGAACTGGGTGACTTTCTTGTGCCAAACCCAGGGTGATGGCACAGCAAAATGGGTTTTTACAAATGTCTACACTTTCTTATCTATAGGAAAGATACCCATTGCTCGCCTGGCTTAAGATTTAGGAGGTAAGTAAAACAGTATCAGGACATAATAGCAGACTGTAAGGAATTTACTTTCCAACTAGAACTTATTTTAAGAGTCTGAGGTCATCCCCACTGCACTGTGTTTTCTGAGGAAAGTTCCAGGTCATGGAGACACTGAAAGGAGACGCCTGCCTCCAGCTTTAGGTCATTGCCATAAATCCCCGAGAAAAGCCGGGCATGAGGTCATCGGCCCTCTGCTGCCAGAGGCAGGTTTACGAGACAGCAGGACGACGTAGGATGACTTGGGGCCACTGAGCAGCCCGGCTGGGCTCCTGCCCTTGACCCTGCGCGTTGCCTTTTTAGCCTACAGGGTGCTCCACTGCGCGGAGGCTAACCACCGGGGTGGCAGGTTCAGAAAAACAATCCGGGTATCTTATTTCTTCCACAGCAGCGCCAGGCGGGTGGCTCTGACCACTTGCTTAAGGCCAGTGGTCTGACCCTTACGCAGCTGACGGTGCACTGATGGAAGCTTGCTGCTTGTCACACCTTCGGGGCAGGCGACAAGAAGGTCCGAGGTGTCTGTGTTGGAAACCCCTGCGTCCCGGCCTGGGTATGACCCCCTGGTCTCCCCCTGGGCTTGCCATCTGTGGTTAATAGAATGACCCCCATTTGTTTCCCTGTTCTTTTCCTCTCTCTGTCTCTCCTAGCCAGCATTTCCTAAACCTGTCGGCTCCCGGACATCAATGTGCACATGAACCACATGGAAACCCTGTGAAAATGCAGATTCTGACTCAGCAGGTCTGGAATGGGGCCTTTCTGATGAGCCCCCAGGCGACGCCGAAACTGCTGGCCGCCAGGCCTTGCACCTGCTTCGATTCCAGGGGCCGTCTAGAACTGGCTTCCTGGTGTGTTTTCCTGAGCATCGGGCAGTTTTCATAGGTCAGCATATAAGCACAAGCTCTCAGGCTGAGGTCACGGCAGGAATGTGGGTGCACGATGAGGTCACCTCTGGGAGAAGCCAAGGGAAGAACGACCCTCAGGGCATCTGTGAAGGTGGGGATGGGAGCCTGTCAGGTCTGGGGAGAAGAGAAGGCTGCGGAGAGACACTGAGGATCAGAGAGCGCAGTGAGGAGATCTGCTCACGGAGCATGGAGGGTAAAGCACAGGTCAGGGAAGCTCAGTGACTCTGGGATGCCTGCAAAGTGCCCTGGGCGAGGGCGTGCGAGGGGGGCACAAGAAGCGAGTGTGACCACAAGGACCTCAGGGGAGCTTGGCGGTGCATCCAGGTCATCTTAGACTGAGCCCCGGAAACCAGGCAGGGACGGCCCTGCTTCCTCGGAGGCCCAAGACGTCCTCACTGGAGCTGCCGTCACTGAGCCTTGGGGGCCTAGGACTGGGGCTGGTGTGTGCTAGGTTCTTGATAAATGCGTCTTGAAGGAAAGGAGTGGAAACAGGTAGAGTCATAAAGCAAAGCTGGGGGTAGCTTGGCCAGGCCTGACGTGAGCCTGCAGCTGGGTGAGCCTGCATGGGGGTAGGGGGATGCGTGAAGCCGGGCGAGCCTGCGTGGGGTGGCGTGCAGCTGCGTGAGCCTGCGTGGGGTGTGTGCAGCTGTGTGAGCCTGCATGGGGAGCGTGTGCAGGCACCAGGACTTAGGGGCGCCAGTGACTGGTGATCCTGGGCCGGCTGGCTGTGGAGAGAGGAGCGCAGAACATGCCAGGCTCAGAGTCTGAATCTCTGGAAGAGAAAGGATTTGGGTGTGGGTCCTGGGGATCCAGGGGAGCCAAGGTGGGCCTGGGAGTGTTGGGACCAAGAGGCTGGCCTCGCTGGGTACCTGATTCCAGATCCTGGGGTGCGATCCTGGGGCCATCCCCAAGCACTCGGCAGAGAGCCTGCTCAGGTGGAGGTGTGGGAAGCTGGGGCCAGGCCAGGCTCCAAGAGGGCAGGGGGCCTCTGAGCAAAGAGCCCCCGCAGCAAGCCCGTCCCTGTGCTGGGCCCTCCGCCCCAGGTGCGGGCCCTGGAGCACCTTGCTGCCGTCCTCAGTGTCGCCAAGCGAGTCTGGCCTTCTAGGTGCCTTTACACCGGCGTTCCTGCGAGCTCCGGGAAGTGGCCGCGGCATTCACGAGCCCTCACCCGAGACCTCGGCTCCCACTGCGCCTTGTTAGCTTGTTTGTTCTTCCAGCCAGCGCCAGCTTCTCCGAGCTCACTCCAATTGGCTGGGGTGCTGCCAGCACAAGGGGTTTTCAACTTTTTATTGTGACATGGAAGCTCAGCCTTAGAGAAAAGGTGCAAGAATAATACGAAGAAATCCCTGGATCCTCCAACCAGGTCACTGCTTGTTGGCATCTTGCCCTATCTGCCTAGCCTGTCTATTTCTTGCTCTCTCTATAATCCCTAGTTATATATTTATTTATTTATATATATATATATAAAAGAAAGTATAGTCTCTGTTTATCCATGCCTCTCGCTCTTACCTTTGAAAGGAAGTTGCGGATATTATGTCTCTTCCTCCCTAAATACTTAGGTGTGTATTTCCTAAGAACGACGACATCCTCTTACACCATCCTAGCCAAATTATCAAAATCAGGAAACTTACCCTTGCTCCATCCAATTCTCTAATCCATTGTCCAAGTTCAAATATAATTTTTTCCAGCCCAGGCTTTAGCAGTCATGGTCGTAATGGTATTTAGTAAAGAAAAGTATACAAGTATAAAACTACATCTGATGGCTTCAAAGTTGTCTTTTTAACGTCTTGGAATCCACAAAGCAATCAGGAAGCAAAAATCCAAATAAAAATCTACCCACGATGGTAACACATTATTGTGAGTGTAATTAACAGCAGCGGATTATATATGTGACTATGGTTAAAAGAGGAAATTTTAGGTCTTATATATGTTACTAGAATAAAAATTAAAAGATAAAACAGGACTGTATAACACAGTGAACCCTATTGTAAATGATGGACTGTAGGACAAGTATAAAAATGTTCTTTCGTAATTATAACAAATGTACCACACACAGGCAGGGTGCTAATAATAGAGTGGTATGTGGGGCAAACGCCCCTAATGTAAAGTAAGGATTACAGCTATTAGTACAATTTTAGCATGCTTTCAGCATTTGTATCAAAGGTACCACGTGAATGCAGTGTCAACAGTAGCAGGTATATGGGAATGCTGTAATTTTTACATGATTTTTCTGTAAGCCTACAACTTCTGTAATTAAAAATAAGTAAGTAAAAACAAATCTCCTTGGGCAAATCTCTCCACGTGGCTGGCATCTGGGTACAGGTGTCCATGGGCCTGTTTCAGGTGTGCAGTTGGTGAAGCCAAACTGTCGTGGGTGTGCATTTTGCAGACCTAGTCTAGATGCTGCTCCTGTGTTCAAAGGCAGATTTCTGGCCCTGTTCTTCAGTTGTGAATTTAATTCCAAATTTTGCCCTCGCTCTGAAGGAATGGAAACTTCCTGGCTAAATGAAAGCCGCGAGCTGCCAGGTTTCAGTGCGACCGCCTGTCTTTCATCACTGAGTAGTAGCCCTTTGTCCCGATGGGGTGCCGGCGACCTCTCACCTCAAAGCCCTTTGTGCGGCTGGCTGTCCCAGAGGGCGCGTGCTGCAGATAAGGGAGAGAGTGGCGGCGATGCGCTCGGCCCTGGCTGCCCTCTCGCGAGGCTCCGAGCCAGCGGCACGCCGCGGCCCACGGCACCCCGACCTGGCTTGGCGGCCAAGTTCTCCTGCACCTGCGCCCGCAGCAGGGGAGCCTCGGCGCTGGGGGATGATGGAGTTTCCCGGGGGCGATGAGACCACGTGTGGAATTAAAATGTGTCCAGCCTGCCGTGTATGTAACACCTATTTTAATGTCTGTTGAACTTTTTTATTTAACAGTAGCATGTCCAGGATGCTTTGGGGATAAACAGAAGGTACTTAATAGTGAACTAAACCTGGCTCGTGTCCACTGTTTATTTTTTGGTGTGGGGCGTGGGAGGTGGCTTCGCCTTCCTCAAGGTGCGTTGGTCGTAATAAAAAACGAGCACTTCCAGAGCACTTGTCCTCGTTGACAGGAGAGGAAGGTAAAGTTCAGAGTGTGGGAGGAGCTCGCCCAAGCTGACCAGGGTGAGAGGTGACCCCCCAGTGGCATGGCCTTAGAGGTAACCGCGGCGCCAGCTGGCTGCAGAGCGGCTGCCAGAGTGTTCTGGAAAACCAGAAATCATTCACTCGCAGCAGCTCGCCGCCGGGAAACCGGACCAGCCCTGTTCTTGGAGGCTCCCGCGGGCCCTTTCTTGACGAAGTGGCTGACAGTTTCCAAAACGACACTCGCTGCATCTACATTTCTTTTAAGAGCATCCAGTTCCTTGCTGAGTCAGCTGGGGACTGGAATCAGGTGATCTGGGTTTGTACACTCATACTTTTCCCTTCAGCCTACAGAACGTCACGTGTATAGAAGCACTGAGTGCGTTGCTGGGATCTTAACAGGTGTCTGATGGAAATGATAAAACAATACATGGAAAAATGAAATGCCTGTTGTAAATTGTCATGTGCTGGCAACGCTCCTCGTCCCCGTCCAAGGAGCGCCCGAGCCGCCCAGGAGTCAAGGTTTTCCTCCTTAACATTTTATTATGAAAAATTTCCAGCACACGGAAAAGGAGAAGACTTGCACAGTGCATGTGGTAGGCTGAATCATGCACCCCGAGAAAAGACCTGTTCCTCATCTTAATCCACGTTGCCGTGTAACTGGGGCCTCTTGGAGATGCTCTTAGGAGGTGGGTCTTCATCTCAGTCCCCGGAAGCTTGTAAAGAGAAGTCAGAGAAAGCCACGGGGGAGCCAAGGGCATTGGGACGGAGGCAGAGACGCAAGCCGAGGAGCCCCAAGGAGGGCGGCAAGCCAGCGACCGGCCTCGTCCACACCTGCATTGTGGACTTGTAGCCTCCGAAACGAAGAGGCAATAAATTCCGGTTAAGTTAACCCAGGGCGTGGCGTTTGTCACAGCAGGCTACGACCGTGGACATCGGCGGCTCTGCAGTTACCGTTTGCTCTGCTCACTTTCTCACACATCTGTTTATCCCTCTATCCATCCATCAACCCGTCTTACCTGGTTTCTGATGCATTTCAGCCTAAACACTTTACCATGCCTGTCACCAAAGTAGTTGTCAACATTTGTTTACAGTTCTTTTTTGTTTGTTTTGAGGTAAAATTGAGATAGTGACATACACAGATGGTAAGTGTTCATCTGCTGAGTTTTGACAAATGCATAAATGCCCATCAAGATGGAGACCGTTATCAGAGCTCTGGGAAGTCCCCTAAGGCCCCTTCTCAGAAGCAACCCTGCCCTCGTTTGCGTAGCCTGTTCCAGAACACTGTGTGAATGGAGCCGTGTTGTACGTGCCCAGCAGTATCTGGCTTCTTCCATTCAGCATAATGTTTTGTGATTCGTCCATGTCGTCAGTAGTTCATTTTTTTAAATTTCCGAGTAGTGTTCCATTACTACTTTCTACGTTCTTCCGTTAAGGGACTGGGATTGTTTTTAATTTTTGACTATTCTGAGTAAAGCTGTTATAAGCGTCCTAGGAGAAATCTGGTTTGTGGACATGCATTTTCATTAGCTAGGACTAGAGTTGTTGGGTCTGGGTTTATGTATGTTTAGTTTCATAAGAAGTTGCCAGATCCTTTTCCTTTTGCCCTCTTTTTCACTTCCACCAACAACGTTTGTGAATTCTGGCTGCTCTGCATCCTTGCCAGCATTTGGTGTTGTCTTTGTAGTTTTAGCTGCTCTGCAGGGCAACTTCAACAACCTTCCCCGAGATGCAGCATCACCTTCCATTTTGTTTCCACCCATCCTTGGAGGCCGGTTACAATGTGTGTAAACTAATACACCTGGAGCCAGTTCTTCCACAAAGGTGAAGAACCTAAATCCCGCGTTGCTGCTGTTGAGCCGCCTGGCTGGCACTTCTCCGCTTTGGGCCCGGGAGTTCCGTTGACCATCTCTCCCACTGTTTCCAGGAAAGGGCCGGGGACCATTATTCACGTCTTGGCATAAGGAGCTTGTCCCGGGCTCACTCTTCTTAGGCGTGGGCTTGCCCTGGGGAGGTAAGAAAAAGTCTCCTGACCAGCGCTTTACCCAGGGCATGAAGGCTTCTTTGCCCGAGGTCTTCGATTCCTCACTGCAGAACGAAGAGCGGAGCCCGAGCTGACGCCAGCGCGTGTCTCCCGCCGTGCGGTGTGGCCTCAGCGCAGTTACTCCCATCCCTCCTCGGGCGTTGAAATGCTCTGGGGGTCAAGAGGCTTTTCTAGAGGATGTCCCAGCTCTGTCTCTCAGCCCCTAAGAACCCTCCGAAGTGAGTGGCATGGCCCTTAGGAAGATAACAAAGTGAGGTGTCGAAGGGCCACTCTCAGCTCTGGTGGGACGGAGGCCAGGCAGAAGGCCCTGCACCCCGCAGCCCCCCAGGCTGTGCCAAGCTGGAGGGTGGGACGGTGCGGGGGGACGTGGGTGAGAGCTCGCCATGCTTTCCGACTGGCCGCCTGGCTCCTTTTGCAATCTTCCGGGCATCGGCCTGGAAGGCCTGCGGATGGGATGGAGCTGTGGGCACCAAGTCGGGGGATGTCTCAGCCCATCCCAGCACCACCGTCCAGCAGAAATGGAGGTGCATGGTGCCAGAGAGGCCCCTGCGTCCTTCCCAAATCTAGTCCTGATCCCATGCCAGCCCCTTCTTTCCAAAGCAGGAGGGGCCCTGGGAGATTGGCTTTAGCCTTTGAATGTTCTTAAGTCATCCAAGTTCAGGGTATTGTTTCATTTCTGTCTTCCTCCCCCAGAGCTTCCTTCCCACGCCATGTTCAAATTCACTCCTTCCTTCAGTGACTTTCCCCTGCTACCTAGAGCCAGGTCTCAGCTTGTCCCTGGCAGCATGGGGCCCTGCTGCAAACCTGGTCCCAGGCTCCAGCTCCTAGAACCGTACACGGACCTTCATTTGCTTGAATGCTCCTGGTGTCAGGGAGCTCATTACTCCACGAGGCAGCCATTGCTGCCCAGCTCTAACTATTAGAAACCTCCTCCCTCTGCCAAGGTGAAACCCCCCTGGGGTAACCTTCAGCCATTGTGCCTAGTTTGATTTTTGGCTCTCTACCAAATAAATATGTGCTTCTTCCCTGTGAAAACCTTCAAATACTTAAAGTCAGTCATTGCCCTGCCTGCAGTCTTCTCTCTGGAAATGATTCCCCCGTGTGGCTCCAGTAGCCCCTCTCTACCCCCACCCAGAGAGCGTCCACATTCCACCCACGTTTTGTCTGTGTGATACAGCCCCCTCACCCCGGGGTCTCTGCGCCTTAGTGGGGTTAGCTGGGGTTACCCCGACTGTGGGAGGGTGCAGGGGAGGCAGGTGGCAGGGGGTGCACGAGGCCTCTGCCTGCCTCCTCCTTCCCACACCAGGCGCCACGACGGCTCTGGCTCCAGGGGGTGGTTGCTAAGAGGCGAGGTAGGGCAGTGAGTGTGGGCAGCTGGGTGACACCAGAGGCCTGGGAATGGAATGGGGGTGCAGGGACACCCAAGAAAGAGTAAAGGGTCCATAACCAGGACTGGAGTGATGACACCTGCCACGACACGGACCAGCCTCGGCAGGTGCCGTGGACCACAACGAAAGGCTGAGCGTGCTACAGCCCCACTTACGTGAAAGATCTAGAACGAGCAAATTCACAGACAGAGGAGAGGAGGCCAGGGGTGGGGTGGGGGGTCATCGCTTAATGGGTGCAGAGTTTCTGTTTGGGGCAAAGGAAAGGTTTGGAAATGGGTGGTGGTGGGGTGTCAAACATTGCAAATGTGATTAACGCCACTCAATTGTACACTTATTCAGTGTACAACCACTGAAGGTTGAAACGGCAAATTTCATATTTCATATATGTTACTATGGTGACATTTTTATTAAAGGGGGGAGTGAAACTTTAGTTCCTACTTCCGAGCCTCATCTGGGGTCCTTGCACCAATGAGCTTGTGGGCAGAGTCGTGTCAAGGGCGAGCACTGAGCTGTGAGCACATCCCCAGCACGTCCCTGCGGCGGGAAGCCAGGCAGGGCCTGGCCGTGGGGGCTTTCTGCCCGCCGTGCAGGTGGGGCCGCGGGGCCGGCTGCAGGGTGGGAGGGACCTGGCCTGGTCACTGAGGCGTCAGGCCACTGCGGGGGAGGAAGTCTCATTCTGGTTCCTCAATGACAGATACAGGTAAAGCCACAGACACTCTTTGCTGGGACTCACACACACACACACGCACACACACACACACCAGGCAGTGTGCACGTCTGCAGATTCGGGGCCAAGAGCTGGACTCACAATTGCAAGGCAGTGGGGAGGGACTGTGAGAAATAGAACGAAAAGACAGGAAAATGCCCCTGACCCCAAAGAACTGACTTTCATTTATAAGTCCCTCCCTCCCGCCCTCCCTTTCCCTCCTTCCTTCTGTTTTTCCAAGGAAGAGTTTTTCTAAGGGCTATTGAATAGCCAAAAGGCCACTTTGTTTCTCCTTTTTAAAAATTGGGAAGAGAAGAATTTGGAATTATTTAGCATCCAGAGCTCAGCCCTGGAAGGCCCAGAGGCGCCGTCCACATCCCTCACCTGAGGCAGGGACAGTGGACACCCTGGTGGTCAAGCCCCTGGAGGCTGAGGCACAGCCAGTCCTGCCGGAGCCGTTGACTGTGTCCCGCTGTCCCGGCAGGCCAGCTGCCTCCCCTGCGTCTTTGCTTATTAATTGCCGCTCCCTTTGACCGGAGGCCCCGTGAAGGCAGAGCTGTCTCCTTCTCAGCCTGGAAGGAGAGTCAGAACCCGGTTCTGAGCTCCAGCCCCTGTTCCCATCACTCGTCTGCCTAACCTTTCTCATCCAACGTTCTCAATAGTTTGGAAGTGCTGAGGGTCAACCAAACCCAGAGGAGCCATCTGTCCTGAGAAAGCAGACCTCGCTGTTAGCACGCGGACTGTCCTCTCTGGACGCACTGCCTCGGTCTTTAAGGCAAGGGCAGGCTGAGGCTTGGGGAAGGGTCCTGCTCGAACCCGGTGCCATCAAGCCTTCCCTTTGGACAGGCATGAGGCATTCAAACCCCATCATAAGCTGCGTGCTCCGCCGTGGGAACTTCCAGTCTAGGTCTCCCCGGGATCCAGGGGTCATAGCCCACTGCCCACCTGACCCCTACCCCTAGATGGCTAATGGGCATCTCATGTGCAAAACCAAATTCCGGTTTTCTTCCCTCAAACCTGCTCTTCCTGCGGTTGGTGGGGGAGGCATTTCCATCCCCCAGGGGCGCAGCCCACCTCCCTGGTTTCCTCCTCTCATGCCCCATCCCATCTGATAACAAGTCCGGTCGGCACTGCCTTCGCAGCCTCTGCCACCGGCTCTGATCTGCCTCCACCGTGGCTCCCTGGGATTCCACAGGAGCCCCCACGCCTCGCTTTTTGCCTGTGACAACTACTGCCTTTCATGCCCGTAGCCAGAGACATTAAAAAGCTAAGTCTGAACGTGTCTCTCAGCCCACAGCTCTCCGACCAAGGCTGCAGTCCACCCACCGCCACCTTCTGCACGAATCTGGGACCGCTTGCTCTTTCTTGGGTCTGTCGAGGGGGTATCTCTATTGAATAGGGCAGCGCTGGGCTGTTGTACAGCTGTGGCTACTTCAGACGTGTTTATTGACCGGAGGAGTGAATGACGGATGAATGAGTGATGACCCAGGAAGACTTGGTCCATCTACCCTGACACAAGAAGTGGAGGTGGGGGGTGGGGACGCAGCAGGGGGATTGAGCCAGGAGTCCCTTGAGATCACAATGCTGAGAGGCAGTGCCGAGGTGCTCCAAGGCTCAGGCTCCCCTGGCCTCAGGAAACTTGGGCAAAGGGGCGGACAGTTTCGACTCAGGTGACGATTATATTCCAAGGGGGTCTCTCTGTCTCCCAGCCTCCGTTGACGTTCAGTTGGGGCCATGGCCCTCGAGCTGACCAAGGGGCTGTGAGCGGAGGTGATGTGCGTCACCTCCAGGGCCATCATTAGGAGCTGGCGCTCGCCCCTCCTCTCCTGAGTCAACCCTGGTGCCGCCTGCTGAGATGGCAGCACTTACGTCATCTGCGTCCCTGAGTGGCACCGGCCAGCACCCGTCGGTCTTGTGGCGTGAGGGAGAAATAAGCCTTTGTTGCTGTTCGGTCATGAGGTTTCAAGTTTAACTTGTTTTGCAGCACGTCATAGTGTTAGCCTGACGAATCCCCCTCGAGTCTACCAAAGCTGAAACTTACGGCAGATGCTGGAACCCATGGCTGGGAGGATTAAGGACTTTTGTCTTTCAAATACTGGAAATAGAACACTGGTCAGATGGACGAAGGAGGCTCAGATGCAGGCAAGATTCAAGATCCACTCCATCAAAGCCTCAGGCTTGGAAACCACCCCCATAAACGCAAAACCAGTTGAGAAATAAAGCCGTTCTCCAAAATGACTTAAACTCTTTTTGTGTGATACCTTTTTCTCTTCTCTATCTCTTAGACACCTTCTGCTTTCTAGGTGTCTCTTTTTTTATTACTATCACCTGTTCCCCCTTCTGGTCTTACGTGGCTCTTAGTCACGTGAATAATCTTACAGTTTCATAATTTTGGGCAGGGCCAAGTGCCCTTGACCATTTTCTCATCCTGAGACCTGCTCATGTGATCTCATATTCAATTCTGCTAATAAGGCAACCTTAATTTGGTTTGATAGAAAGGCTAGTAATCCTGGATGTGTTTCTTTTCTTGGTGGAAAGTACATCCCACCTGCTCTCCCAACACTGCCTCTGGGCAGCGTTGTTTTCAGATCTACTTGGGCTGATTTCTGGAAGAGTGCTTCCCTACGGTAACATTGACACATCTTTATTCTTATTATGAATTAAAATTTTGACGATGCTTTATCGGAAACAGTCTTCAAAATCTCTGCTCAGGTAGCTTTTTGTGTGTGTGACTTTTTAATTTGATATATTTTTACATGTACACAAAAGTTACAAGAAAAATATGAAGAACTCTTTTATACCCTTCGCCCTGCTTTGTCAACTGTTTATATTTTGTCCCATTTGCATTCTTTCCCTGTGCTTGTATTTTACATATTAATTTTCACATTAAAATGCATATTAATATGTTTTTCTGAACCCCGTGAGGGTAGTTTGGAGACAATGCGCTTCTCTGTCCCTAAACGATTCAGTGCATATTTCCTGCAAACTAAGGACAAGGCTGAAGTGGGCTTAAGTAACCATGGCAACATGATCACAATTAGGAAATTAGACATTAATCTGATCCTTTTATCTCCTGCGCAGTCCACAGTCAAATGCCTTCAGTTGCCTCACACCATGATGTCATTCCTGAAAGCTGTTTACTCCCAGCCAGGACCAAATCCAGGACCACAAACTGTGCTAGTTATCCTGTTCCTTGAACTTCCTTTAAGCTGGAATACTTCCATGACCTTGACGTTTTTGATGAGCCCAGACCAGTCACTTTGCTACCTGTCCCCTTTGGTTTTCTGTCTGATATTCCTCAGGATCAGATCCGGTTTACACGTTTTTGGCAGGAGCAGCCCGTCTTGTGCCCTTCTCAGTGCCACGTATCGGAGCCCCAGAATGTCGATTCGTGCCAATATTGGTGACATTAGCTTTGACTGCTTGGTTAAGGTGGATAATCTGTGACTCTTTTAAATGAGAAAAGAAGGCAACTGCATGTGTTGGCTTAGGTCATGCTTGAGAAGTTTCAAGAGAAAATATTTTGTGAGCTACTCACGCGTGAACCACTTCTCTCCATGTGTGATTTTAGCCGTTGGCCATCCACAGAACACGCAGAGGTTCTCTGAAGTGGCCCACCCACCACCCTGCGGGACGAAGGGCACGGCCTGGCCCCTTGCCCGCTGCGACTGGGGAGACCTTGGCTGGACATCGGCCCACCTGCATCTCGTGACTGACTCCTGGGCAGTGATCTGGGGCTGCCGGAACAAACTGCCATAAGTGGGGGCTTTAAACCACAGGCACTTCTGTTTCTCACGTTTTCGGTGGCCAGGAGTCTGAACTCAAGGTGTGGGCAGTGCTGGCTCCATCTGCAGGCCCCGGGGGAGACACTTTCCCGTGGTTCCCAGCAATCCTGCAGGGCCCTTGGCCTGTAGCCGCCCCACTCCGGTCTGCCTCCAGCTTCCCTTGGCCCTCTTCTCGGGACCCTTTGCTGTCCCTTGTGAGGACACTGCCAGTGGATGTTCTCACGTCCATCCTGACCTTAATTTCATCTTCAAAGACCCCATTTACAAATCAAGTCACGTTCTGAGGCTCTGGGTAGACGTGACTTTTGGGGGCTCACCATTCAACCCCCTACAAAGACTATCCTTCTTTCTCACCTCTTTCTTCTCAGCGCCCCCCGCCCCTTGTTCTTTCCTTTTTTTTCTTCAAAAACTCTGATGAGATGCTTACAAGAGGCAGCTTCCCCTAGATGCTGCCTATATCATTTTTCCCTGGTGAATTCAGCAGATTCCCTGGAGGCCATGCTGGAAATGCCACATTATCTTTTTCCTTCTGGGCTGGAAAAATGTTCTCTATGGCTCTACCAGTTGGCGAGACATTCCAAGCTGATCTTTCCATTTTGGCTTTCTCGTGGGTCTGCCTTTTATTTATACAAGTCCCAAACCACTGAACTGTGCTTGGTAAACATCCACTCATCTACAGACAGGGCAAATGCTAGAATTGGATCCCAAATGCTCCCTTCCCCAGAAAATCCATAGGAGGGCTGGGACAATGAGGCACTCTCTTCACATACTTTGAGGTTTCTCAGAAAGGGTATCTTTTCCCCTAACATCACTTCAAATGTACTTCTTACCAGAAACCTCTCTAAGCTTCGGAAAATAAGACAGAAGTTACTCATTGGGAAGGGAATCCCAAGTTTTGAGAACCTATAACCAAACCCTCAGGGTACTTGTGGTCACATTGTTTTCCAGCCTCCTCAGAAGGCAGTGCTCGCTAGCAGAGATTTCTGCAGTACGTTATGGTGCTGCTATAGGTTTACATTCTGGACCAGGATTTTCCAGCGGGTTTTACCTGCCAGAAGGAGCCCCTGGCAATGTCAGCCTTGCAGCTAGAGTTCTCTCAATGTCTGGCAAATTCCATATGCCTGGAAAATCACAACATTCAGGATGCTGAAAGAGGAAAAAAGCCTGATTCTGAGTCATCCTTTGTCCTCACCGTGAGTCGTTCCTTGGTCAATGATTTGTACAGTGGTGAGATTGAGAGGGAGCCACCACCCAGATACAAATCCAGATATATAATATTACATTTAAGTACATTTCTAAGACCGAGCACTCCCCTGGGCCTCCGTTTATTTTCCAGGAACAGCTTGCTCGCACTCTTGGATTCCCTTGCCAGGAAGTAGGTGAAGAAAGCTGCTGAAAAAGCAAATTTCCCCATTTGGGATCCCCACGGGGAAGGAGATGCAACTGGCCTGGGCCTCACACTCCAGAATGAAGCATTTTCCTGGTGGTCCGAAGACCACAACGTAGGTGTTTGCTCCGAAACACCCGGCTGTGGTTCTGTCAGGCCATCTGCTCCCCCAAAATCTCATCCTGAGCCCGGGACAGAGGGCGGGAGAGGACCGGTGGGTGGGAACTGGCTTCTGGATGCTTGTCTGGGTGATGAACTAATGCGCCTGTGTGCTGCCTCCAGGCATTCGTTTAGCAACACTTATTGAGCACCTCCTGTATGCTAAATGCCGTGAGGAGATGGTCTCTGGGCATGAGCCTGCCCTTGTGTTGCTCACCACCTATGGGGAAAGGAGACCTTCTCACATCGTCACAGAGAATAAAGGGGCCGATTATGCTTGAGAGGTGACCAGGGCTGATTCCGGTGTTTGGACGGGAACAGGGAGGGGAGAAAGGTTCTAGAACTGCCCTTGGGGGGACGATTGGATACACAACATTGGTTGGCGCTGGCTTGATGGCCCTGGTCTCTTCCCTGAGCTTTAGCTCCCGATTCCCATACTTGAACTTGCCCTCCGACCCCAGGCCAGCTAGAAGGTCCCCAGACCCAGTTCCTTCCACCCACCCAGCCTCTGCCTCTGTTTTGTGTTCTAGCCCATGCTGGCCCGTGCTGGCCCTTCTGGGGTCCTGAGTTTTGGGGCTAGGGGCCAGCGTGTGCACCCCCTGCCCTGATGCCGTCCCTGGCTTCCACGCCTGTCCTTGCCAGCTGGCCTCAGCCCTGGCTGGTCCCTGCTGGGCCTCTAAGGAAGCCCTGGCCCGGCCCAGGCTGAGAGCTCTGCACCACGAGTGGGGTGGCTACTGTCCCCGCCTAGTGGTGGGGCCAGCTGGAGGCCCAGGCCCCTGCCACCTGCCCCGGGACAGGGGACAGCCCAACCCACCTGTGTTCTGATGACCCCCAAAGGCAGGGGCCCCATGAGGGTGGGTCCCCTGCACTGACAGGGCCTGTGCTTTACCTGACACACTCTTTCCAGCCCACAAGGCACTTCACTGCCACACCTGTCCTTGATCTTTGTCACCAGGAAACAAGAAAACCAGCCTGTCCTGAGCACCGGCTCCGCCCTGGGGTAAGCTGGCTCACAGAACCGCCTGTGAGGAGGGGTCACCGTGCCCAGTTTGCAGAGGAGGAGAGGGCTGCTGCCCTCCAAGGGCCCCTGGGCTGGGAAGAACCAGATCTGGGGTCCCGAGGGCCCCGGGGAAGCGTCCTGCCCCCCTGGCCTCACAGGTGGCCGGAAGGTCCTGAGCCCCTGTATCCTTGCTCCTTGGAGCTGCCTCCTTGCACATCCCTGGAGTTGGAGCCCCTGGGGGTGGGGCCCGCTTTTCCGGTCACAGCGCCCTAGGCAGGGCCTTCCAGGGCTTAACAGCCCTGCTGATCTGACCCAAATACCTGCGGCTGAAATTCAAGCCCACCTCTGCGCCGCGGCCCTGAGTGAAGTGGGCGATCCTTGTCTCGCCCCTGCGTGGCCTCAGCATGGGACGCAGGAGCCAGAGGTGACCCCGGGCCTGCTCTTGCTTCGGCCCACAGATGCCACATTGTCCTGGGCAGGGCTGGAGGGACAGAGCGTCATGACGGGACCGGGGATGCTTCTTGCTCTCTGAGCTCCCGCCATGCTGACCTTCTTTCAGTTCCTTGAATGAAGCAAGCTCCCAGCCCCAGAACCTTCTGCAGGCGGTGCCGTCTCAGAAAGGCCCATCCAACCCCTCTCCCTTAGGGCTCAGCTGAGAGGCCGCTTCCCAGAGAAGTGTCTCCAGCCGCAAGCCAAAGCAGGACAGGATTACCCGTGAGATTAAAGCAGCCCCCCTGCCGGACTGCAGGCCTTGGGGCCTGGGCCAGCCCTGTCCACTGCCGAGCCCCTGCCGCCCACAGAAGCCTGTGGCAAGGGCCGTGGGGTGAGGGGAGGGGAAGGCAGAACTGTGGCTGCACAAAGGCTGTCCATGCAAAGAGCTGAGCCTCCCGGGAAAGCCCGACGAGGCCCACGTCTCTCCCTCCCTGCCTCCCTCCCTGCCTCCCCCCACTTCCTTCTCGTGGATTTTCATTCTTCTCAAATGTGAGCTCTACATGAACATCTCCCCACCCTCCCCTTCCCCGCCCCCCAGTTCTCACTTCCTGCTTCCCTCCCTCTGCTCTGAGCCGGTTCAGAAGCTGAAACCCTCAGGGCTGGACATGCCCGGAGACGCGGCTCGCCCCCCAGGGGAGAGGCGGGCAGTGGGCTCCAGCTGCCCCGCGCACGCCCCCAGCAGGCGCCTGTGTCAGCCTGGCTCTGCCGGGGGACCAGGGCCCCTCCAGGCGCTGCGAGCGGCTCGTGGGCACGGAGGCCTGCTTGCGTTCTCCCAGGTGAGGCAGCACCTTCCCCGTCCTGATTTTCTCCCACTTGTCTGCAGGCCAGAAACCTCCCAAGCAGGCGCTCCTTTTGGTCTTCAGAGCTGCCTCCTCCAGCCACGAGGCTCTGAGCTCACAGAGAATCGGCAGGATGGAAGGCGCCGGTGCCTGGGGCGGGGGCTGTCCTGTCGACGCATCACAGCTCCTCCAGCCACGCACTTGTGTGTTCTAGACAAGTCGCCTCTCCCCACGTGCTGCCTGGGGAGCGTCTGGGGCTGCGGGGGACAGAGGGCAGAGCAGGCCCCCCCGGGCTGGGAGTCCGGCCGCCCCGACGGCGAGTGTTCTGGCCCCTTCCTCTCGGCCCTAAGTGGGCCTTGCTGAACGCGGGGCCCGCCCAATGGAGATAAAGGCCCCAGGACACACACAAAAATGCTCCCTAAAAACCACCGAGGGCAGGTGTTATAAGAGACAGAGAGAGAATTTCCAGAGGCCAGCCGGAGGGAGAATGGAGAAGCGAGCCGAGGTCCCTGTGCCGACCCAGTCGCCCCGGCAGGGGGACAGAGCCAGGCGTGGGGAGACCCCCGAGCAGGGCTCCCGCGTGCCAGGGGCGAGAGGGAACTTTTCAGTGGATGGAAACGTCGCTCCATTACGTCAAAGGGAGGGACCTCAGAGGAAGCCCCGAGAAGGAATCTGGCTTGGCTGCAGCAGGACACGCCCAGAGATCCCATTATCCGAAGGTCTGCTTTGGGCTCCGCAAAGCTTCAGAAACCCCCGGAGCCTGAAAGGCCTGGACACGTGGCCCATCTCTTAGATTGCTGCAGATATTCCGGGCTTACAAGGCATTAAAGGGCTAAATGCATCTGTCAGTCCACAAATCTCACCTCTACTGAGCGTCTTCCATCGTTTACCCCAAATAAATGCTGCCAGAGCTGGGGGTTTGGGGAGGGGTGGAGAAGAGGGGAGAGGGGGGCAGAGGGCGAGGGGGGCTGCAGAAGGGGCACCGGCCGAGGGTCGGGTGGGTGAGGCGCCGCCTTGACTAAGTGGGGGTCTCCATTTCCTGGGTCGCAGGAACAGATGACACATGGCGTGGCTTACAGCCGGCATTTCTCCTCTGGCAGTTCTAGAAGCCAGAATTCGGAAATCAAGGTGCCAGCAGGGTTGGCTCCCAGGGAGAATGTGCTCCACGCTTCTCTCCCGGCTTCTGGAAGTTTCCAGCAATCCTTGGCTGCATCCTTCTGATCTCTGCCCCCATTCCCGTGGCCTTTCCCTCTGTGTGTCTGTCTCTAGTCTCCCTCTCCTTTCTCCTATAGGGACACCCGTCACTGGATTTAGGGCTCAGCTGAAGGATAAGTCTTCTGGAAGCCTCTCTTCAACCCACTGCACAGAGCGACCTTATCCAAGGTCACCCCAGTTGCTTTTCCTCACTCTCAGCCTTGGCGGCCCCAGAGGCTTTACAGAAACGCCAAGATTTAGAGAGATCCTCAGTCACCGTCGCGGGGGCGTCTCGTTTCTTCAGGAGCTTCCGGTAGGTGGCCAGTGCATCCTGTGAGCATGGACTTGGCTGGCTTTAGTCCCTGGACCTTTGGCCAATCTGCACTGCCGGTGGAGGGGTCCTCTACCTCTAAGACCCTCCATGAGCGTCTCTTGTCTCTTCCCTCACCCCTGGCGAAGGCTGTGCCACATCAGGTGCTTGCACAGCCCCCTCGGCACCACGAGGGAAGCCCATGTCCTCTGGAGGGCAGGCCGTGACAGCCGCCTCCCCATGTACCATGGAAAGTCCCTGCTCGCCCCACAGGTCCCGAGGCTACCCTTCCCCCAATGGCCCCCCAGCCCCTCGTCTCCCCTAGTTTCTGGGCACCCACCCTGGCTGAGCCCATGGTTTCCCAAGGAGTGGGGGGCCCTGGGTCCCCACCCTCCAGCAAGGTGATGAGCACCTCAGAGAGGGCAAGGAAGGGGAGGGACGAGCTGTCCCATAGAGGGAGGAACTGTGAATGGGAAGAATGAACACCTAAGAACATTCTGGAAGGTTCTGGGAAATGTAATAAAGGTCGACCCTCTCCCAAGATGGCTGTTGGCGCTGTTAACGGGCTACGAAGGCTACTGCTGCCACGTTGCCGGGACTCACCATGCCTGGTGCCCTCTGTGGCACCTGCAGTCCCAGAAGGCAGCCTTGTCGGGGGAGGGAGAGGCACTGCCTCCAGGCTGAACCTGTAATTATCCATCTTCATCACAATTTCTCCTCCTATCGTTCACTACTCCCCAAACCAACCACCCCGTCCCAGAAGAACAACTCCAGTGAAACTCATTTCTTTCCTTAGAGCCCATGAACAATTAGGTTTGTGGCTGTATCTAAAAAAAGACAGCACCGCATGGCTCTGTTCTCGAACTCCAGGGCTTGGGGCAGCTGCAGTGTTGACCAGGCTTGATTTATATCACTGTGATTCCAGCACTAGTGCCTGGGCTAGCAGCTCTGGTGCCACGACGCCACCTGAGTGGAGGGAGCCGGTGGGATGGGGAGGGGGCCTCAGCCCTTTGGCACCGTGGCCACACCGGGGCAGAGCTCCCAGGTGGCCTCGGTTTTCAAAATCCGCTCTCCATTGTCCTTCCTCCCAGGTACTGATGTGCATCTGATTGTTCTTGAACAATTCTTGGTTCAGAAAAGAGGTTATTCCACTCACGAACCAAAGCTTACCTTGGCCTGCATCTCACAGAGACTTCAGCGTGTGTCCTGGAAGTTTCCATTGACCACCTGAGGCTAAGATTAGGAAATGTGAATGGGTGCATATTGGAGAATTAGAACATTATTTATTGCATTTATTGAATCAATTATTTCCTGTTCTTGAATTCTAAAACCCTTGAGGATGAATGTTCCCTGTTTTCCTCTCAAACATAAAAGCCTCCCTAACTTTTTCATTTGCTTTTGACCCCAACTCAACAGCCCTCAGTGGAAAGACTCCCCCCTTGGGGTAGTGGGCTTTCCATGGGTGGCTGTGTGGACACAGCTGACTGGTGGAGCAGATGGGGCTGAGGCTGGAAAAATCCCCTCTGTCTTAGGCATAATTCTTTTGGACTCTGACAGCAGAAAGTTTTCTAATATGCCACAGCATATACCTAAGGGTGGTTCGAGGCTGTGTGTATCCCAGAAAAACATGTTCTTAAACCTAATCCCTTCCTGTGGGTGTGAACCCACTGTCAGTAGGACCTTTTGATGAGGTGGCTTCAGTTAAGGCACTGCCCACCTCAGTCAGGATGGGTCTTAATCTTATTTCTATAGTCCTTTATAAGCAGAATGAATTCAGACAGACAGAGAAGGAAAACCATGGAAACAAGAAGCTGAAATTCAATAGAACCCGGAAGAGAAGGGAGAGGCCAGCAGAGGCCGCCATGTGCCTTGCCATGTGACAGAGGAGCCCAGGATTCCCGGCAGCCAGCCCCCGACTGCCACAGTCCTCAGGGAGAGACCACCACCACAATGACCCCTGGTTTGGACTTTCTCTTAGCCTCGGAACCGTAAGCGAGTAAGTTCCCACTCTTTAAGACAAGCCATTGCGTGATGTCTGCTCAAACAGCCCAGGAAACTAAAACAGACTCATTCTGGCTACTATTATGTTTCAGTTCCGATTATATTGCTTTTGCTTCATTATTTCAAACCCACACGATAATATCCATTATTGGGCATAGAACAGTCCTGATGTTTCTAGAAGGATCACGTTTCAACCTGTCCCAAAAGAGATGATGCAGCCATGAGAAGTTGGGGCTGGTAAGGACCGAGCCACTGTCTTATCACTATCTAGATTCCAGACCTTACCGTCCAGAGGGCTGACGACTGCCCAGATCATAGAGAGGCCGGAGGCCAGGCTAGAGCCCAGGACGTCCAGCTTCCGCCTAGGACTCTACACTTTGCAGCTGTCCACTGCTAAGTTCTAGGACCCTAATTTGGATATAATTTTGCTTCTGCATTTGCATTAGCTTCTCTACATGGACCACTAATTCTTCACTATAGCATTATTTGTTAGGACCAGTATCATCCCTGACCACTGTGCTGTCATCAATGGCTTCTAAACTTAGCCTTGGGGCTCAGAACCTCCGAGGTGGGCGAGACCCTGGAAGATCTTGCCCCATCTCACCTGGTGGGGCGCCCGCTTCACGTGACTTCACGCCGCACACACCTTTACCTGCATTTAATGACAAGGTGTGATGGGTGCCTTCAGAAGCCTGGGCGGGGCACTGCCTTTAGGATGTCTTCCATACGTTATTTTATTTGATTCCCACAAAATTAGAAGGCTTTAAACACCATCACATGACTGAAGTGACGAATGCACAACTAGGTGATTACACCAAATACCATTGATTGTATACTTTGAATGGATTTATGCTTCATTAATATGTACCAATAAAACTGATTTGTTTAAAACAAAGCAAAAGAAGTCTAGGGAAAGGTCTTCCTAACCTTGCATTAAACAAAGAGTTTTGGGGTCCAACCCTGAAAACAGACGCATAAAGAAAAAAATGATAAACTGGAATTCATAAAAATTAGAAACATTTGTGCTTCAATAGTCAAAGTAGAAGTAACCTTTGGAGAGGAGGGAGAAGGTAGTGCTTGGGAGGAAGCCAGAGAGGACATTCTGTGGTTTTTCTATCTGGATGATGGGGATAGAGGTGCAGTTACTGTATGTTAATCCATTGCACTCTATGCGTAGGGCTTGTGAATTTTTTATGTATTCATTATACTTGAGTAAAAGTTTAAAATGGAGGAAATATTTTTAAAAAGCACCATTACATTAGAAGGCATAATTACCCCATTTTATAGATGGGGAGACTGAGGCCCAGAGAGGCCCGGTGTTGGCCATGGGGACACCGCGGGCTGTTGGCAGAACTGGCCTGGACCCAGGACCTTGGACTCCTAAGCCAGGACTCTCCCCTTGGCTCCACGCAGCGCAGTGGGAGATGAAGACAGCCCAGCGTGCGCCCTGGTCCTCGGCAGCCCCCCCCCCGGCGGCTCCCCAGCTCGCAGCTGCAGGGGTGCCTCCCACTGCCCAGGTCGCCTCTTCTTGCTTCTCTCACCTTCCAGGCTGCTCTGGCCCCAGCATGAAGAAGCAAAGTGCCCAGCCTGCTCTGTGGGGCTCAGGGACGATGCCCTCCGACCCCAGCTGGGAGGGCAGCGGTTTCCAAAGTGGATCGTGAAAGGAGGTGGAAGAGTCCTCTGTGCTAGGAGGTTAAGATGCTGAGCATCTGCAGAGCTCAACATAGAAAGGAAAAAGACAGAGATAAAAAGGGCGTGTGAGAGGGAGAGGGAGATGGGTGTGGGGAAGGCCACACGCACTCATGCACACACTCTCAGGTACACACGTGCACACAAGGGGCCCTGGAGAACTCTCCAGAAGAATTTGCAGGCTGCCAGGTGGAAGCGTGATTGAGCTTTCCGTCTAGTCCCCGAGGGGACCCGGGCGGCCCAGGTGGTAGTGCAGGGAGGACGAGCCTCCAGCAGGGGCGGCTGCTTGGCCCAGGAGTGCGTCCTCTGGCGTTTGGAAGCGTTTCCTCTGGGGCCTTCAGCCTCCGTGTTGCCGGCAGCTCCCCTGAGGGGCGGCGCGGGCCCCGTCCCTGAGGCTCTGGGCTAGTGGAGACTGGGAATCTGCATCCTGCCGAGTGTTTCCCACGCCTGCCTGTGATTCCGGTGCAGGCTCCTCACCACGCCCCCGGATCACTGTTTTAAGGAACCACAGCCTGGGCTCGATGATGTGGGTCCCTTCCAGAGCCGAACGTCCCCAAACCCGTGAGGCTCCAGCCTGGAAGTAAAGCTGTCCCTGCCGAGCCGGGGGCTGAAGGCGCCTCCCCGCCCACCACCTCCACCTCCCTCACCAATTGGCGAGCAGCTCGCCTTTCCCTTAGCGCAGCAGAAAGGCAGGTTCTGGGCCCTCGGTCCTGCCCCGTCCTGAGCCCCTCGAGCGCCCACGCGCTGCCCAGCTTCTCGGGGTGGAGAGTCACGGTGGCACTCCACCCCCAGGACAGCCACCTGGGGCTCCCGACCCGGCCATCCCTGCCTCTTTCTGTCCAGCCTCCCCCAGCCCCGAGGCCAGGCGAGGCCACAGAGCCGCCTCTCCCCAGGCTCCACTGACCGCTGCTGGTGGCCTTCGCTGCCCACCGAGCGGATGCGGAGCCGGGGTCAGGGAGCGAGGCCGTGTTTGCCTCGAGCCCACAAATGACGGCAACGTCTGTCCCTCAGAGCCCAGTGTCCACGCCCAGGGCTGCTTTACACGGTTCGGTCCATAGGATGACGACAGACGTGGACTTTTGCAATGGAGTTTTTGAGGCCATACACATAATCACAGAACTCAGCACGTGTTTGGTGAAAGGTCATTTAGAGGGTCTCTGCTTCGAACCCCTCCTTTTACAGGGGAAGAAACCTGGGAAGAACTCAGCTCTGTCGCACTCACAACGGGCAGCGCAGCTGGTGTGTGGGGAGAAGCTGGTTCCCATGGACAGGAAGCACAACCTCTTGTGTGTGTGCGTGTGTGAGCAGGTGTGTGAGTGTGTGAGGAGGTGCAAGTGTGTGTATAAACATGTGAGAATGTATGTGAGTGTGTGCATATGGCTGAGAGTGAACGTGTGCAAGTGTGTCTGAGTGTGGACATGTGTGAGTGATTGTGTATGTGTGAGAATGAATATGCTTGTGTGAGTGTGCATAAGTGTTTATTTGTGACTGTGAACATATGTGAGTATGTACAGGTGTGACTATGTGTGCGAGTACATGCGAGTGTATGTAAATAAATATGTGAGTATGTGAGTGTGTGCACATATGGGTGAGCGTGGATATGTGTGAGTATGAGTGTGAGCATGTGTGAGTAATCGTGAGTGTGTAAGAATGAGTATGAATGTGTGAGTGTGCACAGGTGTGAGCCTGTGTGAGTGTGCAGATCCCTCCACTTGGCACTGGACAGCCTGTGGTCTCCCCTGTTCTCGGGTCTTGCACACCGTCTCAGGCAAGAGTCTCGCTTTCCCGCCCGAGGACTGACCTCCAGGGCTCTCTGGACAGACCCAAGGAGCTGGGCACACCCTGGGAAAGGCAGACACGATGCTCTGGAGAATTCTCTTTCCACTGAGTGAAGCACAGTGGATATTTTCTCCTCAAAGTTGTTTACTTGGAAAAGGCAAATGTGGAAAAACCCTATAGCCATCATGCAGAAAATATGCATAAATAATAACTGGAGGAAAAAAACCTTACTGTGGGTTAAATAAAAAAAGCACACATGAGAATCTTTTTCCATGCCTTGTGAAGTGGAGATTGAGGGAGAGACCAAGCTAGAAAGAGACTGTCAGTTGTGACCTTTAAAATATAACAGTATTACTGATTCCACCTTCATATTTTATAGGAACGTTCATACATGATAGCAGCAAATTTCTGAAGATGATATATTGAGTAAAATGTCCAGATTGAGCTAAATTATAAGACTTTAAAATTTATTCTGCAAGCACTAATCAAATTTTTATTTCCTTAAAAATTATATTCATAGCTTCAAATTTTATTCTTTTCTGATTAAAACTTTTTTTAAACTCATAACCCCAGCTTAGGGGTCAATACTGCATGAAGCTTTGATTTTCCATAAAGAGTGATGGTGTCCAAGGAAACTCATCACCTTAGAGATTAATCTCCTGAGAATGAAAGATGTAGCAGTGTTGGTGCAGGAGTTAGGCTAGCAGTCCCCACTGCAAGAATGTTTTTCGGCGTTTAGAACACAAGGGGATTATACTTTTGAACCAGACAGCCAAATGTTCTCTGTTACACTTAAAAGTTTTCTTAGTAAGACCTCACTAGATCTCCCTCATCAAATGTTAAAAACGGTGCTTCGGTTTTCAATACCCATCCATGGAAGGCCATCCAACGAGGCAGCAGGAAGACCTCACAAGCTGTGAAAGTATTTGATAAGAAATGAAAAGATCCATTGTACATATAACATGATGTCTACCAAAATAAAAAACAAACCACCTGTAAGCCCATCACCTCTAAAATGTTTACCTTTACTGTCCCTTCTGGCTCTTGTGCACATTTACATAATTTTACAGAGCTGTGATCTTAATGGAGACAAAATTGCACAAGTGCATTCTTGACTTCAACAGTGTTAGGTACTGTTTTCATGCTTTCACGTCTTCAAAATGATCGTTTCAATGACCGTGGACTGTCACGCCCAGATGCTCCGCGGTAACTGACTTAGTTCTCCTGCGGTTGTTGACTTCTCCACCTTACGATTTTAAATCATGATAGATAATGAACACAGCTATGGCGATGGCTTCAGCGCCCACAGACCGCTCCCCGGGCAGGGACTGCCACGTCAAGGCGCATGGGCATTTCTATGGATCTCGGGCTGTATTGTCGAATCGTTTGAAGATGCTTTTCTGAATCCGATGGACCACTTTGATTTGATGCTGCTTTCTCCTGCCAGTTGGGAACGAGCGGGTAAGAGAATACCCTGGCCTGATGGAGGGAGGGAGATTTGGGTCTGAAATGTGCTTTCTGTGTAACAATGAGATGGGGGCCAGTGAGGTGGCCCTGGCTGTTGGGTACTCACCTTTCCTAAGAGATGCCATCTGTTTGCAGTGACACGCAGGGGCCCCGAGGGGAAACGGCTGTGGCGGTGGAAGGCCTTAATGAGCAGGCGTAAGGGGCTGCTCCCCAGTGAGCCGGCGCTGCCTCTGAAGCCGTTGCCACCGCCAGCGGCAGAGGGAACAGAAGGGCCCTTTCTGCACCCCTGCGGCTCAGGCCTCTTCGTGCTCCAGCTCAAGAGAGACGGAGACGGCTGTGATGGAGCCGGGAGCCCCGTGCTGCCAGTGCCGGATGAGGCTCGGGCCCCTTGGGCTGGCCTTGCTGGCCCTGGTCAGTGCCGTGGGCCCCAGCCAGGCCAGCGGCTTCACAGGTGAGGGGCTCGGGCGATTCTCGAGCTCTGGGGGCTCCCTGGGACAGCACGGTGCTTGCTCCTTCTTGGCCAAACTTACTAGCAGCCGTGGCGGAGTGGAGTGTTTACCGCCTGGCAGCCAATGTGGCATGGAGCACCGTGTGAGTTTTAGAGGGAGATGGGGGCTGCTCCAGGGTGAGTGTGCCCGGGAATCACTGGGTGGGGGAAGGAAATGCAGATTCTGGGCCAGCAGCTCTGAATCTGCCCCGGTGATCCACGCTCCGGGGCCACGCTGGGAGGAGCAAGTTCTGGGAGACTCAGATGGTGGATGTCCCGAGCCTGGGGGTGCCAAAGTCCTCTGTTTACAGACCCCACGCTGTGGGGACCTGTCCAGATCAAGCCACCCTCCAAGGGCAGAATTCAGAGCAGGGCGGCCCCTGGCCTGTTGACATCTTACCTGGAGCTTCTTTCTCCCTCCCAGGGAGGCAGGACGCAGGGAGTAGGAAAGGGCTTGGGGTTGGAATGTCCATCTTCCCTGCCCCCTGGATGAGCGGCCCTGGGCTCTTCCAAGCCCAGTGGGCAGAACAGGGGTGAAAATGGCTAAGGGGAGTCGAGTGGCCAGCGAGGGTGCCGTCCACAGCCTTCGGGCAGCACAGGGTGAACAAAGCCGCTGTTCCAAGCCACGGTGCATTTCGGAAACCCCAGATTTCAGGGAACGGATATGGCAAATCTCTTTTTAATCATTTCCCTTGGAAAATCTGTCTTACTCTGTTGGGAATTTAAACAGATCCATTCTGTTACTAAAATCAACTTCATTTTGTGCTAGTTGAAGAGCCTTTTCATCCACAAGCAGGATTGCAGTTTAATGGTAAATTTTTAAACTTGGTTTTCACCTCTGAATGGGTAACGCAGAAACCACCAGCGTGAAGGCAGAACTGTGATGCTGCAAGGCCAGAGGGGGTCTTACGGGGAGCCGTGTGCCCCTTTGTGCCCACGAGGAGACGGGGGCGGGGGGCAGAGGCCCTCTGGCGCGTCAGGGCTGCACAGCTGAGTGCTCTTAGCTCTGAGGGCTGCAAGGTCCACCCTGAATGCTCCCTCGGTGCCAGGTGCTGCCTTGAAGGCATGATTTCACAGGCTCTGTCTGCACTCCAGGGCACAGCCACTATTCCACAAATGCCAGGCCAAGCCGGTGGGCACGCTGGCCTGGCTGCCCCCAGGCTCACACTTGCTCCAAAGCTTTCTGGCTTTCAGGACCAGAACCCAGGAGTCCCAACTCTCACTCTCAGGGCTCTCGAAGGGATCTGGGAGGCAGGTGCTGCCCAAGGGCGTCCACTCCGGGTTCTGCCAAGAAGCCAGGTCTGGAGATGAAAGGAGATTTTGGGTTGGATGTGAAAACGAATGGGACAGACGCCAGGCAGAGTTCCACAGGAGATGTGCATGTGTGTGCATGTGTGTGGGGGTTGTGCACACCCATGTGTGCACGCATGCTTGTGTGTGCATGAGTGAGTGTGTGCACCCCATGTGTGCACGCATACCTGTGTGTGCATGTGTGAGTGTGTGCGTGTGTGAATGCATGAGTGTGTGTGTGCCTGTGGGTGCACGCATGCCTGTGTGTGCATGCATGGGTGTGTGTGAATGCATGAGTGTGTGTGCACCTGTGTGTGCATGCACGTGTGTGCGTGTGTGCGTGAGTGTGCACATGCACGTGTGTGTGTGGAGGAGGGCCCTGCTAATGATCCGATGGAAACTTGGCAAGCCTTGGGAGCTCTCTAGTGACAAGGAGCCACAACCCTCACCGAGGTGCTGGGTAAGATGCAGAATGGAACAATCTAGACCCACCTGGCTAAGTTCCCAATGCACTGAGTCCTCAGGCGTTGTCCTGTCCGACACGTTCATGACACCGAGTACCGCGTTCACTGGGGCCACTTTCGGCAGTCCCTCCCTCAAGCCACGTTTAAGCCCTTTCTCCCCCCACCCCCCGCCCCGTGTGACAAGGGTCCCCCATTCCTTCCAGCACTGACTGTACCAACCCTCTGGTGAAGACGGGCCGCGGCCGCCCCGTTCCCCCAGGCCCCGCGGGTCCCACAGTGGTGTCCGGTCAGCAGCCCCAGGGCAGGCCCTTCGCAGCCACGTTGCTCGTGGAGCGGCTTCCCTGACCCTCACCTGCAGGCCAGGTGCTGCCGTCATCAGCCCTGGGCTTCTGCCTTCTCCAGGCGTCTGCGCCTGTCGGCGGGCCAGTCGGGGTGGGAGGGCTGAGTCGTGAGGTGAGGGCAGGTGCCGCTGTGCACACTGGTCGCTATCTCTGCTGCCGTCTCTGGGCTCCTCTCGTGGAAATCCAGCTGCTCACAGAGGAGCCTAAATGCTTGTAGCGACCCCCTGCCTCCTGGATGCACAGACTAGATGACCCTGAAGCTCAGGGGTTGAGTACCTCAAAATGCAAAACATGCCCAAGCCATTCGTCCCTCCCACACTGGGAGACTCTGGTGGGCAGAGAGCCTGGCTAGGTGCTGAAGGAGGAGGAGGGGACATGCCCGGCCCGGCAAGGTGGCAGAGGCCCTCTGGGGCCACGGTGAGCCCCAGGAGCCACGTGGGGGACATTCCAGGACAGGCTTAGGGCCGGCAAAGGTAGTAGGTGCTACAGGGTCTCGAGCCTCCCGCGACCGGCTTGATACAGAGGAGAGGGACGTTTGTGCAGGAAGGAGGTCTCCAGGTGACAGGTGCAGCAAGGTGGGCTTGGTGATGGCCGGAAGGTGGCCTTGCATGCTCTCTGAATAGACTTGTTGGGGAAACTGATTTCAGATGCCTTGTCTGTGTTCTTCCTTCAGTATATTGTCAGAACTCTGGTCTGTGGGAAGCATGAGCGGGGCCAGGGTGGCAGCTCTGCGACCTGCAGAAGGGACTTCTCAGCCTGCAGCTCCTGCGGGTTTGTGCTCACCCACCAGCTTTCTCAGTTCAGAGAAGGGCCCTGCGGGCAGGGCTGGTGGGCAGCGCCGCAGAGCCCAGGGGCCGCACTGGCCGCTCATTCCACGGGCTCCTGCACAAGGGGAGGTCTTGAGGTCACCGTGCACGTTGATCTGATTCTGCTGTTTCCTTTG
The DNA here is from genome assembly GCA_029593785.1 of Cabassous unicinctus. Lineage (NCBI taxonomy): Eukaryota > Metazoa > Chordata > Mammalia > Cingulata > Chlamyphoridae > Cabassous > Cabassous unicinctus. The sequence continues at coordinate 2,204 of JAQZBX010004310.1, read as the reverse complement.
TTTCTGTTTTTTGGCTCCTTGGGCCTCCCCTCCCTGCGCCCCGCCCTCCCTCTTAGAAAAAGGCCTCTCCTTGTTGAGCTACCAGCTGTGCAGCTACCAGGTGACCCAAAACGTGCCGAAGGTGGTGGCCTTCCAGGCGCCCCATGCAACCTCCGCCCCCTGCGGCGGGTGGATTCCCTGGAGGCGCTGCCCCAAGACGGCCGACAGGACGCAGTACCGCGTGGTGGAGGTCCCCGAGAACAGGAGCGTGACCGCCTGCTGCGGGGGCTACGAGCAGCTCGGGCTCTACTGTGTCTTGCGTGAGTCCTGGGTGCTGGGCCAGGGGGTGGGGGCTGCCCCCGCCCTGAGACGCCTGAGTCCCCGGATGGTCACTGTCCAGGCCCCTCAGCCCTGGGCCTGGGGGTCCTTCCAGAGCTCTGGGTCTCAGAGACCCTGGGGGTCTTGTGGGCATGCAGGTCACAGGGCCCCACCCCAGATTTCGGATTCAGGGGTCAGGGGTGAAGCACAAGGCGAGGCTGTGCTGGGGCCCGCGCTGAGAAGTCTGCCCTGGAGCAGGGGTCCTCACGCTGGGCTCCAGACCGAGGGAAAACGCCACCCGGGCCCCGCCTCGTGCCTGCGGGGAGGCCTGGGGCACAGTGCAGGCATCCGGTTTTTCAAAGCTCCCTTGGGAATGTAAAGTGCAGCTGAGTTTGAGAACTGGCCTTCCAGCCTCTTCCATAGCCCTGATCCACCTGCTCTTTTTAAAAGCTGGCGGCAGAATGTTTTATTCCAGGGAAGTCCTAATTCGTACCCCAGTTAGTGACAGCAACAGAAGGGGTCCCTCCAGGCTCCCCCGTAACTACCAAGAGGTCCCCAGGGCGCGGCATGGCCCTCCGGTTTCCCCAGTCGTTTTGAAAGCAGCCGCTGTAGGTGGTTCTCGGGCCAGCTTCCAGGGAGGCCCCGCTGGGCTGGTCCAAGGGGGGCTGGGCTGAGGGGTCCCAGGCTCTGCCCCCTGACCCGACACGCAGGTGCTTTCCTGATGGCCACTTCTGGGGGGAAGTGTGTGCACCTGCATGTGCATGTGTGTGTAGGGGTGGTAGTTCATTCTGAGTCACCACCAGACCCCACGTGAGCTTCTGTGCAGTGGGAAGGAGACCCCAGCCAGTATGGAGGGAAGTGAGGAGCCTGTGGCCCCAGGTAGATGCCCCTGGGGTACCCCGAGGCTGAGGGCTACAGCTGTGGTGTGCGGGCAGACCATCCCGGGATGGGGGCAGGAGGGGGGCCCAGGCGACCCCCATGACTCGAGACAAGGGCCTGGATGCCCTGCCTCCTCCCCAAACCAGGGGGGGGCGTGGCACATGAGCCACCCGAGGTGCCCTCAGGGCCCCTGAAGCCTCCTTCCGGGGACAAGGCTGCTCGTGTTTTTCAGCTGAAGCGCTCAGAGGCCTGTGCAGGTGTCTCGACGGGGCGGAGTGGGCAGTTCAGCGGCACAGCTGTTGTGGGGTGTTAACTGACGCCCTCCACTGCACCGAAACAGCCCGGGCGGGGCCAGCTCACCTTGGGCCCTGGCCAGACACCCTGTGGTTCCTAGAGGGGCACTTGCAGGGAGAGCCCCCTTCTCTGCCTTGGCCGCCCCACCCCGGTGTCTTCCGGTCCTGGGGCCTCCCTTCCCCTTCTCCCTGCCTGGGGCTGAGTGAGGGGGCAGCCGGCTGGCTGTGGGTGCACGCGCCCCTGCCCGGGAGCAGTGTCCTATCGGGACACCCCTGCTGTGAAGGCCCCGCAGTCAGCCGGTGGTGGGGGGTGTGGAGAGGTGGGCACAGCCCCGCCCTCTCACCTGAGAGGGGCGCACTTCTCACCTGGCCAGGGACTGGAGGGGCCCTCGGCAGATGCTAGTCAGAGGCTCCTTCCTCCCCCCAGACCCTTTCCTCATCCTTGCCAGAACTTTCCCCTTCTGTGAAAGATGCTGCCTTGGTACGAAAATGCTTCTGTAGTGTTAAATGAGTCAATCCCCCCACGTGCCCCTTACCCTTGTCCCCCTGCACCCCCTTTTAGAGTGTAAATTGCCAAGGCGAGAACATTCTAGTTAGAGAGTCCAAGGAACAGGAAGAGTGTGCGGCTCTGGGGAATGGCGGGGGGTGGATTGGGGTGTCAGTGAGTGTAGGGGGTATGGTCAGGAGCCAGGAGGACCTGCAGGGTGGGCCGTGGGGGGAGCACCCTAATGCAGG